>MU223043.1:1359986-1373387 GCA_018584345.1 Thuja plicata | reverse complement strand
GTATGTTCCTACTTCGGAGCAGCCAGCAGACATCTTCACCAAGCCCCTTGGTCCTGATAAATTTGTAAAATTCAGGGGGTCTATAGGTGTAGTTAATAGATTGAGCATTAAGGGAGGGTAATAGAATGTGTTAAATTTAGTATTAAAACTCATTCATGTATATTCTATTATAGGCAGATCAGTTTCGATCTCTTTAGCAGTTTCTTATTAGAAACTTGCTATTCTTGTAAAATATTTCTGTATTATTTATGAGCATCTTGCTCATTCTGAAATTAATCGAATTCTTTGAAATCAACCATTGCTTTGTTAGCACTGTTTTAGAATGGCACTAAGCAAGGTAATGGAAGGTCTAACAGGCAGGGCAGTGAGATCAAAATAAATGTCAGGAGAAATTAGCTCTGTACAGCTAAAAACCATATTATAAGATTGAACACAATTTTTTGAAGATTGATGATACATAAATTTGCTGCAACAAAATCTGAAGCAATAGCAAGATAAAAAGAACTCTTCATTCTCGAATTATACTATTCTGTAAGGAATGACGGTCAAAATATGTTTGGCTTTGCCCTTTGCAAAGACTCTGAAAAATCAGGAGTTCCTCCCCTATCTTCTTGGTGGAAAATGAGCATCCTGCCCTTCCCTTGACCCTTTTCTCCATTTTTTAGATTCGAATATAAATACAATTTCAGCTTTCCGTCTCAGCATGTAACATGAATGCTTGGCTGCGATACCAACCAATTAATGTCAAGTCATCAACCCATCTCATCACCATGTGATGTCGTCCATGCCTTGTTAAACTTGGTCAACTCCAAGACAAAAGATTTTATTGTATCTGAATTATGTTGAGTTACCAGTCATTGGAAGCATTTTATGAAAAGAATACCGTTTATATATTAAATAAATACTCATGCAAGGAATGGAAAATGGATGATGAAGTTTCAGATTTCCTCTCATTTTGTTTTCCTTTTCTGACAGTTTGCTTTCCAACACCCCTAAATATACAAGCATTTAAACCTAACATAAGCGGAAGGAAAAGTAACTAAGAAAGCTTGCAAAAATTACAATCTAAAAGGTGCAACTATTTGAATACAAAGAGGGATCCCAACAATAGAATTTTCCTTAGAATAAGCAATACCATCTCAAAAACTTTACAAATGTTTAGGAAGCTTTTTGGAAAAAAAAAGGTTTTGGGCAATGGATAAGATTAATATGGTATCATACATTTCCAAATGAGTTCATGATCATTATTCCCAATTATGAGCCTCACAAATTTATTTAACTCTGCTTCTATTATGCTGTGAAAATTGTACTATAATTTGCCCATGATCTTAGCACAATATGTGCAAATGACATTTTTGAATAAAATATTTGTAGCTGTCATGGTTGCTAAATCAAAGATTATTTTCTGTGTTTGTGGAATTGAGACCACCATTTTCTCTTGCAGAAGTCTGTCGGAGAGCTTTATTTTTATGGTTTTGGTAATATGCTTTGAATTGACTTTCATTTTGGGTACACGTATTTGTGCTATTGTTTTGGCTTCTCAAGGAATGGAGCTTGTGACTAATTCTCACTCATCATGTTTCAAAATATCCTTTTTTACTAGAATGTTTCTTTTTACTTGCCATCATTCTATCTGTGTTATCTTCTAACTCCTCTAACTCATGGATTTTGGATACCAATCCCTAGGATTGATGAATTATAGACAATCTCCATGGAGTAGTTTATTTTTCAAAGATAGAGGCTACCATCAAATCCAAATCCAAGAGGTGGATTTTCCATAAGACAACTTTCTAGTGCAAATAGGAAATGGAACAAGAGGTTAGATAATCTCTAGGGCTCGTAGAACAAAAGGAGTAAAGAAGATGACTATGAGAGGTAGCTAAAGAAACTTCAGTGGTACAAAAGTTGAAGTCTGTCCCAAAATAGGAGTCAAAGTTGTCACCAAGAAAACAAATCTTAATCTACAAAGGAAGAATGGCTGGAAATAGAAAAGCACCTTTGATTATCAAATGAAGCATGGGTTGATCTTGCAGAACATGTTGAAAATTCAATACAGCCTCCTCTAGATGAGGGAAGTTCGGAGTTGGAGTCTAAAGACTCCTTCATCGATAGAGAGAGAGAAATGTATTAGAGCAATCTTCAAGGCATCAAAGAGTTGTTATTTGAAGAAGAAATTGAGCCAAAAACTCTAGGCCTAAGGGTGTATAGAAGACAGCCAGAAGGTGAAAGTGTGCAAAATGTTGAAGTTGCTAGAAGACATGTTGTTGAGAGTACAAGAGCAGCATTGAAATGTTTCAATTAAAAATTTCTAACAAGCAGCTTCTAGGCACTAGTGTAGAAAGATAGAAGCTACTTAAGTTTATATGTAATGAATCAGAGGATCTCATAAGGCATTGTGAGACCTGTGAAATGACTTGGATAGCAAATGGTCAAGATGATAGAGCATATTGGCCAGTCTTTTCCAACCACCTTGAGAGGCATGGCTATTGATTGGTACACATAAGCTAAACAAATCTCTTGAAATACATGGTAGAAATTACAAAAAGCCTTTGAAGAAGAATTTAGATGACTTCAAGATGACAATGAAACCATATAGAAATCTAAAATATAAAAGAAGGGAAACACAAAAGTAAGAGCTCATGACTATAAACTCAAAGAATTGCTCGTAGAACTAGAAAAGGGACCTATTGACAATTTATAGAAAAAATGGTTTATTAAAGGCCTTATTCCTTTATTCAGAAAGAAGATAAAAGTTGTACCACCCTCACTATTTAGAAGGATATAATAGGGGAGTGGATATAGAAAGCAAACAAATTGCCCTCTTGAGCCAAAAGAAAAATGGGTGAAGATGGTTCAAATGAGAGTATCGACAATGAGTGAGGAGTAGTACTAAAGGGGGATATGGTTTGGATCATAGTTTGTAGACTCTCCAAGTACTTTGCAAAAATCTACAAAGTCTTGAGTCCCTAAGCTGGCCAAGCTAAGTCAACCAGACTCCTACACTGAGTTTGGCCGAGTCTTGGAGAGTTCTTGACAGAGTCTTGCTCCAAGATTCTTTGAGTCGTAGGTTCAAACTCTATAGTCTTGAGCTCAGACTCTTCTATCTAATGTTTGGACATAACAATTTTTTTTGGTCATTTTTTTTCTCTTATTCACTCATTTCACCCATTTAAGCATCAACATAGCAAGAACACGATTTGAGAAGAGGAATTTTAAGGATTCAAAGTTGATCAAAGCATCAAACAAAAGAAGCAAAATTGAATGTAATGGAGGAAAACAAGACACTTTTGAGAAATCAATATATCATCATTGTGATATTGACTTACCTTCTAGTTCAAGGCTTGAAAATTAATTTACACTAGGAGGGTAAAGATGAAAATGTAGATTGTATTTGCTTTTTTATTTCATTGACATATTATCATATGTAAATAGTTATAATGCTGTTATACATTCATCATTTATAATTTTGTTATATTATAGTATATTGTTTGACTTTGAAATTATGAAATTTCAAATTTTGAGGGTTTGAGGATCATATGATGTATAATGTTTGAATTATGACAAATTGATAGTTAAATTAGACTTTATGCTCTCTCAATGGATTAATTTCTTTTTTTGTGTGTAATTATGAGGTTTTCTTTTTTCCAATTGTGTCAAGTTTTTCGTTGAGTCTATGCCGTGTCTTGAGTTTGAGTCAAAATTATGGGCTCCTAAGTCAAGTCCGGGTCCAAGTCCAAGTCCAAATCCAAGTCCAAGTTTTCAAACTATGATTTGGATGATGAAGGAATTGAAGATAAAGAAACTAATGAAGAACCCAAAGCACCGAACCAACACAAATGCTAACTAAAAATTGTCATGAGCACTCGTTCACATGTCTAGACTTAGGGATGAAAACTCATAAATATATGGAGGTTGAGGGACAAAACCCTCATAGATTTCACATCAAAGGACAAAACCCCTTTGGTTGAAGGAGTGATCTCACGTAGAGCTCGCTTTTGAGCTTTGATGGTGGCTAAAATTGATGATATCAAGTCTGCATGACACTTCTAGTTGTCGTGGATGTAATCATTTGTGTTTCAGTTTGCCATAGCTGTTGTCATAGAATATTGTAATTTTTTATTGCCCCATTTAATATAATTGATGACCCGTGATCTAGGTTCTTTGTAAGTATTTTATTCTCAGTTTGTTGCTGTGGTTGTGTACACATGGGTTGTTTTCATTGCAACTTTCGTATTTTAGTCTATTTTTGTTGTGGCAGAAATGTTTTATAAAGCATTTTGGACATGTTTAATATAAATACAGGTAATAGTTTATCTTCCATTGTGGGTTTGCTCCATGATTTGGTTTATCCATGTAAATGCAAGATTGGAACAAAATTTTGTGGGTATGCTATTATTTATATGAATGTAATAGGAAACTTCTAGTTTTGGGAGACTTGGCAAAATAGATTAGGGTTTTATAAATTAGGGTTATGTAATGAAGTCTAAAGCATAATACTAGGTTGTTAGAGTTTATGGTTATGTTTTCTAGTTTCTCAGTCAAAGATGCTTTGGTAGTTATGTTTTCTATTTGGGGAGTTATTGTTTGAGCTCATGAAAGAAAGAAAGGATGAAATTATTTTAAAGTCCACAAGGCTAAAGATAGCCTATGAGACAGATAACAACTTTGTGAAGTCAATTGTAGCATCTACTATTCTCTGGAGGTGCTCTCCAAGGTGGGCCTAGTTTTTTTGCATGATACCATGGTTTTCGTCTCTCTCCTTGCCTATATATTGGAAGTATGAGATGGTGGTTTAATGTGATTATTTACAGGTACATAGGTGATGTTGGAGTGTTGTCAGAGTTCATAGTGTCAGTTTGTTGATATTGTATCATGCATATTGAGGATTAATGCATAGTTGTCCTCTTTCTTGTTGGCAAGCGACACTGCGTAGAATGAAGATTGTGCATGTATGTTGTCATTGATGGAAACTACATGGTATAAAGACACATTGTACAGGCGTGCGACTGAATTGAAGACCATACTGGAAGTTAGTTGAAGATTCAAGTAAGTGCAGAATGGAGAATAGAGTCACTGACAGGTTACACAGAAAGGTCCGGTGTGAACTACAGATGTAACATTTTTGGGTGCACATCTAAGGGAAGCTTAAAGGATGTACAAAGATGCTTCATGCCAATTTTGAAGGTCCGGTGATGAGTTTTGACAGGTTTTTGAAAGATTTGAGAAGCGGTTCCAGAAAATAACATAGTAAAAGAAAACATGTTGTTAGATCTTTATGCGTACATTGGTAATGGTATTTGATGTTAATTCCAATGCTTGAATTGGATAGTCGACATAGTTAGCCGCGTAATTTGAATTTTGTTGGAGGGAAATAAGATTTCATGAAGGATTTAGCCGACTAAGAAAACGTGTTACATTTTCCTAGAACATTTTTGGTAAGCCAACATGTTTTGATCAAATCATAGGGTGCGTACATAAATAATCAATCAATTGGGGTTTGGATACATGGAGAAGGTGTTAAAGATTGTTTGATGGTTGGAAATAAAAAGTCTGAGCACAGAGGAACTGAATTTTGATGAGTTTGACAAAGATCTGATATTTTGTTGATAAAGAACAGGGCAGCAAAATAGTAACAGTGTATATGGTGAATCAAATTAGCTTATGAGCATCCATGGAACTGTAATCTGACATTGTTAGATGTTACTATAGCAGTTCAACATTTTGTGATCATTATTGTGACAAAATTGTAAGGCAGTGAGCCTTCCTTAGGGTTGTAGCCCAAGGCATTTTACTTGAGCAGTGAGCCTGATTGCATGTGCAATCTCATTATTGTAAGACACTATTTTCAGTAGAAGTATTGTCTTTGTGGGTTCCATCCCCACTGTTTCCACCAAAAATCTGTGTTATGGGGTTTTGATGTGATGCTTATTTGCTAAGTTTTAATGCATTTTACTTTCAATTATTTGTATTAAGAGGTTTAAAGAATCAATTTAATTAGATTGTGTTAAGAAGTTTTTGAACACTGATTCACCCCCCCTCTCAGTGTTCCTTCAATCTCAACAGTTGGTATCAGAGCCTTGGTCCCTTGAAGGAAGCTTAACAACTTGAGGGTGGTCCTTGAAGGAACAATGGATACAGGCCTGCAAGAACAACTTCAAGTTGCACTAGATCATCTTGATCAAGTTGCAAGTGAACTAAGAGAGGCTGAAGAATTCATTGTAAATCTGAAAGTCCAACTGAAACAAGCAAAGAGGAAGAGGAAAGAACTCTGTGAGCGATTACAACAAGAGGAGAATGATAGCGCGAATGATGAACAACTAAGCCAAGATCTAAAACAAAAGACTGCTGAATGTGAGAAACTCAAAGGAGAAAATGCAGTACTGAGGAATGAGATGGAAAAAATGACCATGCGGTTGACCAAGGAGATAGAGAACAGGAAAAAGAGTGAAGAAACCCTAGAGCAATCCTTGAAGGAGAGAACTGAACAATGCAATAAACTTATTTCTGATCTACAAGATGCAAAGGATCTTGAAGAAGAATTAAGGAGTGAACTTGTGATAGCAAATGACTATAAGGAGAAGTTCATGATAAGCTCAGCTAAGTTGGACTCACTATTTGAAAGTCAAAGGAGTCCCAATGACAAAAGAGGCATTGGATTTGAAGAAGGAGAATCTTCTAAATCTGCTTAGAGGAAATCCAAAACTGAGAAGAAGATAAACAAGAAGCCATCAACATGGCAGCCCAATGCACAAAAGATTGAAGGTAAGTGCTTTATTTGTCATAGATTTGGACATAAAGCAATGCATTGTAGGAATAGGATTAATCAAAACAATGTATCTTCTGTTGGTAAATGCTTCAAGTGCAAGAAGTCTAGTCATAAGGCAAATGAATGCAAGAGTGTTGTGAAAAACAATTCTTTCAATCTAGGCAATGTCTAGTGTTATGCATGCAATGGATTTGGATAAATTGACCAATATTGCGCAACAAAGAGGGGTCAGATAAATTAATCAAATGGTTTGACGAATATTTTTTGCTATAGGTGCAACAAATTTGGACATCTAGCTTGGTACTGTAGGAGCAAGGTTGTGAGCAACAAAGGTTTAGAGAACAAGGACAGGAAAGGGTAGTCAAATGCACATAAAAATCATAAAGGCAAGGCTAAAATGAATGTTGAGGAGGTGCGGAAGCAAATGAGGAACATATGGGTAAAGAAAAGTCAGAATGAACCACTGGGAGGGTCTGTGACAGGATCCGAGAATAATTCCTTTGGGAATTAAGGACAGGCCTTTGGCCTAGGGGGAGCATAACAGTCAAATCAATTGAAACCCCCTGAAGGAGTTAGTGCTTGATCTTCTCAAGCATATAAATGATATAAGGTGCCAATACAGAAGTTTTGCAAGCTTCACCTAAGGATTTCAACAATATTTGAAGGTGCACGACTGAATTTTGTGGCACAGACAGTGAACTAGGTTTAAAGGATGAAATAATGGGTACTGCGCATTTATTACATTGTCAAGTTAGAAAAATATGATACAAAAGGGCAAAATTAGTCTTCATTTGATACAATGCATACAAGTGAACAAGAGCAAAGGCGATTTGAAGGCAATTTAGCGTGAATTTGAAGGTGAGACTGAAGATTCGACAACTGTTTGCGCACAAACCCTAGCTCGACAGAAGAGGTATTTTACTTGTGCGAATCTCTGTTATTTGAGCAAATCTCAGTCTAAAAGGATGGATGCACCAACAATTGTCGACATTACTGAGAGACATTGTCCTAAATTTAAGAAACATCCATACAAGTATGTAGAAGTCGACCCTGACGTAGCCTTATCTAATGTGCTCTATGGTGTGCTGCATATTGAGGATGTAAGAGCTTATGTTCACTGTAAACTAGAAGACTTAGGTACTGATGAGCTCGTGGATGTGTATGACACAAAGCTAGCGGAAGGAAACAAAAGATTAAAACCAGAATATAAAGCCCTAGAAGATCGTAAATTTGCACAATTTGTGAACTTTCCATACATTGAAGCAGAGGAATGGATAAGATACATACTGAGTCGAATTCATGTGGTTGGATCAACCAAGGAAGATAACCAAGGAGGTGATTGAACGAGTCACTGGATTATGGTCGATCGGTGAAATACCTAAAATGAAACTTGTAAAGAATGACACAGTATTTGAATGCCATAGGTGCAGTAGCAGACAAAAGAGGTAACTATCAATGGTATTTGAGATGATGATGTAAAATTTGCTGCAATGGTTGTTGGTTACAAGGTATACCATGCTAGTCGGGAAAATTTAGTATCAAGAATTGGTGTTTACTCTGCGAACTAGATGTTGAAGGAAAACAAAGAGTTTGATTTCTTTGAGGTTATATGAGACAACAACTGATTGAGAATCTGAAGAGAATCAAGGACAAGAAGACGGAATTCAAGTATGGTACACTTATCTTTTGTATATTCTTCTATTTTCTTGAGTGAATTTCCTGCATTAGGGCATGTAAATTGGTTTGATAGGAATCCAGTAGCAGTCCAAACTAGGGATATAATGTACACCATGACTGCTGAAATGAGGACATCTTCAATTTGGGGTTATTTCAAAAAATTTCAAAAATCTATGCATCAGAGGGAAAGGATTCCTAGAACCATTGTTGAAAAGTATGAGAAAAACATATGCTTCATGGTGAATGTTGATGAATGCTTAATGGAGGCTGTAGAACCAAGAACATCGTGGGTGATGCCCATGGGATATGAAGTTGGTGAGCCAAGTTCTACACCTACACAAGTTAGAGGTAGGCAGACAAGAAGTGCAACTGCTGCTAAACCCCAAGTGTCCCCACCATCGAAAGAAGTGAAAAGGAAGATGTCAGAAGAAAATAAGAAAGGGGTTGACAAGAAGAAAAATGAAGCCAAAAGGCAACATGATGAGAAGAAGAAAAGAGAAGTCATCATTGAGGATGATGATGAGAGGATAGACTTAGATGATGTTGTGAAGGAAATCAAGAGGCAAAAGGTAACAGAGACACCTATGCCTACAAGGACAAAATCATCTGGTGCAACTACCAGGGTAAGAAGAGAGACCAAGCTTGAATCTGATGAGCTAGGTATGTCAATCAATAACATGGTTAAAATTATAACCAGTGTTGGTGATTTGAGGCCAGTAAAGAAATTATGTGATAAATTAGACATGGAAGGTAAAAGAGAGATTGAGGAAGCAGTAATCAAATATATGTACAATTTCAAGAGAGCACTAATTCAAATTGCTTCTGAACCTCCAAAATCTCTGTATGATACCATTGAAACAAGGAAGAATTCAGCAAACCAACAACACAGGGAACTAAGAGAACTGGCAATAATTGAATTATGTCCAGTGATCTCAGTTGAAGAAATGAAAATAATGATGAAGAAAGTTGAGCCATTATTGAGAAGCAAAAGAAGAATGAATAGATTAACGGTTGGTGAACGAGATGATGTAGCTGAAGAAACCAAAAGAATAATGAAGAAGCTACTAGTAAAGGAAAATCTACCAGTGAATTCTGAAACTCAAGAGGCTGGTACTTCAACACATGGTGAATTGCCAAGCATAGAAATGCATGATAATGTACAAGATGTTCCTGAGATGGAACAATTGACAGGTATGGGTACAAAGAATGTAGATGAAATGGTGATAGAACAAATCAATGTGACTGATTTAGTCATTGATCTAGGAACATCTCGTGAACATATCACAATTGCCACCAAGGACAAAGATGAAGTGACAGTAGCTGAGGCAGCAAAGGAAACAAAAAAGAATGCATCACATGAAGTGCAAATAGAAGCATAGGAGGTAAGAACAGAGATAGGAGAGGTATACCCTCTAGATCAAATGCTACCACTTCTATCAGAAGAGCCTAAGGAGGGAGAGGTGAGCAAGGATGAAGTGAAGAATACATTGAGCAAAGGGAAAGCAAGAGACACTGCCAAGGCAGTACAAGAATTCATGTCAAAAGAGACAACTGAGATAGACGATGAAGTTGTGAAAAGATCAATAGATCTATCTGTATTTTCTCCACTTCAAAAGCTAAAGCTAGCGTAGGCTGTTGAATTTCAAGCTAGAGAAGAGATTCTTATGCATCATATTGAAGATAGCCAACTCATGGAAGAGGCATGTGAAGTATTTGGTCAATTGATGCCCAGATATGCAAGGGATGATACCTTAACTCCATCAAAACAAATAAGGAGTCTACTAAAGGCAGTTAGTACTCAGTTCAAATCTCTTGAACAAGCTGCAGAGTTAAAGGTGTTGAGAGAGGCGAATGAGAAGAGGTTCTGTGAGTTAAAGACAGTCTTTGCACATAACATGAACTTATTGGAAACTTGCATTAAGGAAATGCAGAGTGCATTAAATGAGGGTGGACATATATATAGGTCATGCTTATCAATTAAAAGGTTTATTGAAGGCATTGAGAAGCAAATTGAAGAGAGTGAGCTCAAGTTGGAGTAGATAGCTCAAACTTTTAATCCTCTGAGTGCTTCTCCATCAGCTAGTGAGAGTCAAGTTATCTCTCTACTTGACAAGAAAAGTAATCTAGAGAAGGAGAAGGAGAAAATGTCTTTCAGGGTTAATGAGCTACGGAGTCTGCTAGCTACCAAGCTTCAAATACTTTTTAGTGCAGTGAAAGAGGCACAAGATGCCTTAGTGTCCTCAAAACCAGTGAGCTTACAGGAGGCAGAAGCCAAAGTTCTTCTATTCAACGACCACATTACAGTTCTAAACAATCTCAAGCAAGGTTGGGACAATGATCTACAACTTCTAAAGAATATTTGTGCAGATATTTTTAAATTCATGTAAGTCTCACAAAGTTTTTGTATTGTCTATAAGTATATGTATGGGTATAACACTTTTTGTAGCCATAGGCCAAGGGGGAGTAATAACGGTAGGAGCATAGGACATTTAATGGTGAAGCCTTTTCCATTGATGTCAAAGGGGGAGTAAAAAGAGTGAAAAATAGTTAATTAGGCTATGAAGATTGTTATAGATAACAAATTTTTGAGGAAAGAGTCTATGCAGTTTTACAATGTATGGACACTTAGCCAATTTTTCACTAAGTGTTGCCATCAATGACAAAGAGGGAGATTGTTGGCAAGAGACACTGCATAGAATGAAGATTGTGCATTTATGTTGTCATTGATGGCAACTACATGGTATAAAGACACATTGTACACGTGCGCGACAGAATTGAAGACCATACCGGAAGTTGGTTGAAGATTCAAGTAAGTGCAGAATAAAGAACAAATTCACTGACAGGTTACATAGAAAGGTCCGGTGTGAACTACAGATGCAACATTTTTGGCTGCGCATCTAAGGGAAGCTTAAAGGATGTACAAAGATGCTTCATACCAATTTTGAAGGTTTGGTGATGAGTTTCGACAGGTTTTTGAAAGATTTGAGAAGCGGTTCCAGAAAATAACACAGTAAAAGAAAATATGCTCTTAGATCTTTGTGTACATTGGTAATGATATTTGATGTTAACTCCAATGCTTAAATTGGATAGCCGACATAGATAGCCGCGTAATTTGAAGTTTGTTGGAGGGAAATAAGATTTCATGAAGGATTTAGCCAACTAAGAAAACGTGTTACGTTTTCCTAGAACATTTTTGGTAAGCCAGCATGTTTTGAGCAAATCTTAGGGTGCATACATATATAATCAATCAATTAGGGTTTGGATACATGGAGGTGCTAAAGATTGTTTGATGGTTGGAAATAAAAAGCCTAAGCACAAAGGAATTGAATTTTGATGAGGTTGACAAAGATCTGATATTTTGTTGATAAAGAACAAGGCAACAAAACAGTAACAGTGTATATGGTGAATCAGATCAGCTTATGAGCATCCATGGAACTGTAATCTGACATTGTTAGATGTTACTATAGCAGTTCAACATTTTGAGATCATTATTGTGACAAAACAGTAAGGCAGTGAGCCTTCCTTAGGGTTGTAGCCCAAGGCATTTTACTTGAGCAGTGAGCTCTAGGCAGTGAGCCTGATTGCATGTGCAATCTCATTATTGTAAGACACTATTTTCTACAGAAGTATTGTCTTTGTGGGTTCCATCCCCACCGTGTTTTTTCCCTAACAGGGTTTCCACAAAAAATCTGTGTTATGGGTTTTTGATGTGATGCTTATTTTCTTAAGAGGTTTAAAGAATCAGTTTAATTAGATTGTGTTAAGAATTTTTAGAACACTGATTCACCCCCCCTCTTAGTATTCCTTCAATCTCAACATTTCTTAAGTGGAATTTCTTTTGAAATGGGTTTCTCTGTAAATCTCGTTGTCTATATATGGTTTGCTGGTTGAATTTTCATTTCTGTTTTATGTATCTACACCATATTCTTTAATGGTAATCCTGGATAAAGAAACACATTTCAGATTTGCGCACACTCTGTAGAAGATTTTATTGCAGTAGTTTCACCTTGTTTCTCAACAATTAAAAATATGCTACTTTAATATTCTCACCTATAAGATTTTAGCAGAAATGGGTTTTTTTTACGGAGTCTACAACTACTTGGCAATTTGGGCAATCACTAAATTGAGACGTTGTTTCATCTTTAGTCTCAAAATCAATCAATATGTATTGCATTGATATCTTGAGTCCATGGATCAATTGGGGATATTTTCTGGCCTTGCCATTATTTATGTTTTGCATTGGCAGTATACAAATTGCTGACGTTTGACATGTTTTCATTTTATTATGTGATACATTTGAACCATGTGGTGGTCTCCTAATATCAATGTAGCTTTTGATTGAAGGCTATGTTATCTCATTTTGAAGAATTGTTTTCCCTTATAAAGGTAATATGTCACGTGGCCTCTGACATAAAACTAGTGAGATTGTCCAGAAACTTAGAGCTATTCTGTTTATGAAAAGGTTTACAAATCAGCTTTTGAAGGACTAGCGATTTCTTCCTACACTAACTTTATCAGATCCTAGCAAGAGTTTGATCTATAAATTACAGATGTCTTTGAAGCTCAACATATTTGGGACAAACTAATGGTGCTTTTGGTGCCAATGAATCTCAGAATTGCTTGCTTTCTAATGTATAATTAGCAATTCACATTCACGCTACCTGGTACACAACAATGAATGAATAGGTCAGTATAATGTCCCCTACTCGAAGGCTGCCAATTTTCAATGATTAATGTACATTACTATGCATCTAAATTGAATTCATTTTAAGAAACGAGGGGTAATTCATAATAAATTTAACAGTTAACATATTTAAGCCCAATTCCTTCTTGTTAAAGTAATCATTAGTTTGCTTATTAATTAAATCATGTTGATTTAATTAGTTAAGTTATTACTCTTTAGTGCTTAAGCTTTCTCTTAGGTGCATTAATAATTAATTCTTTTATTAATTATTAAT
>MU223043.1:1344343-1357614 GCA_018584345.1 Thuja plicata | reverse complement strand
TATAGGTTGAACCTTGTAATTCTTTTTCATTAATTCAGATGATAATTTTGCTCTCACATTTTGAGTAACTTCTGAGTTCTGCTTTTTCCATTCTTGCGCTTCTACTTTGTATCAGGTTATTTTGCATGCAGATGTTCTTGGCGTTCTGTGGATTTGTGTTTATCAAATCCTACACTTCTCTCTTAAACATGCCAACCATAAGGAGGATGAGAATTTCCATGTGCAGGGCACTTGACACCAATCTACAAGTAGGCTTCCTCAAGGCATTGGGACTGCATGTTCGTACCCATCTTGGGAATTTCCCTCAAGGCATTGGAAATACATATCCTTACCCATCTCGGAATCCACCTCTCTTGTGAGGATTTACTCTGCCTCTCTCGGATTGAAAGAAACCTATCCTACTAAGGGGCTATAGCAAGAGACTAAGAAATAGACTATTAATAAACTACTTCAAATGAATTATGAAAAATTAAAATTATATATCTGTATGTATATATTTAATTCATTGTTATATATATATATATATATATATATATATATATATATGATTTCAGTATTATTAATATGTATATATCTTCTGACCTGTGAGGTCATGACTGAAACTAATATTAAGTTTAGATTATATATATATATATATATATTAGGCCATATAAACGTCCCTTATCCTTAATAGAACTCAGGTATAATTCTCTGTCATCAGTATTTATCTCATGGATGCTTGGCAGCATTAGTACGATTCATCCTCTTCCATGAATATCACTAATAAATTATATTCCCCCTCTATGTAGCAGTCACTTCCTTATTATACCTCCATCTATATCGAAGGATTACATAGGGAGAGACATGTCTGTTCAGAGACGTGTCTTATGTCTTGAGAGTTCACACCCTTTGGCAACGAATCAAATCAATATTGGTTATCAATTTGTTCATGCCTTAATCACTAACTCTTCGACACTACAGTCTTACGTCTCCACAATCTTGTTTTCATTCTCTATATTTATTATTGTATACCGTTTCTCTCATAGAAATACCGATTATTTTTGATAAAGTCTTATGCGGCCTCCTGAATACTCTCTCTTAGAGGGAATGTTTGAAGCTATCACCCAAGCTGCGGATCGCACAGTGATGCTTACATCTTCAGCACTCTTGGAGTTCGACACATTCACAAAAACATCTTCCAACGAACATAGATCGACACCTTCAATATATGATATTCACAACTTTTCCTAATTGTTTTAATAGTTGTCTTAGTACATATCGGTGGTAATTTAATTTAATTATTTCCTGGCTTCTTCATCGATCCTTGTCTAAGTCTTGTTTATGATTCCTCGTAATCAATAGTGTGAAGGATTGTCAGACCATATATCATTCTTCGGGTTGATTCTTTTATTGCAGCCTCTGGTACTCATTCAGAAAGTCGATACTATGGTTGGCCAGACGTTAATCACTGCTTTTTAAGATATATTATAAGTGTCTTATCTTTTTCTTAATCACTATACTCATAGATGGCATTATATATATATTTATATATTTGTAATTTATCTTTAACTTGTTTAGCGATAGTCGGCTTAGAGATGATCTTCAAGCCCAGTCATGTATGTTCCTTGGAGACTTAAAATAATATAATTACAATTTAGTCTCTTTAGAGACTTTGTTATTTTAATATTACATATAATTTTTTATTTTTAAATATTATTTATTTTATAAAATGTTTTTTTTCGATTTAATAAAATGATTTATTATCGAACTCTATATGGGATCGGGGACATCACAGTCAGCAGAGGCACAAATTTGCTTCTTGAAAGGTTTTATGACCAGAAAGTCAAAAAAATACGTAAAGACAAATTTTGCCATAAACACCACCATTACTACCGTTTTCAAGGTGGCAATGGTATTTTAAACTCACTCCATTAGATCATCCTTCACAACCTCTTCTGTTTTTGTTGTCTTTTAAAATTCAAAATCCATACCATGAGATCATCCTTCACAACCTCTTCTGTTTTTGTTGTCTTTTAAAATTCAGTTGACTTGATTCTGACGTGTGGATAAGTTGTAGTCATCTGATGTTGTAGAGCTGATTATCTTTTTCCAACACAGAAAATCTTAGAAGCACGAGAGAGGGAACAGCCGCCACACATTTGGAAAATGCGAACTTTTGAGGAAGCTTCAGCAAACTGGAGTACACTGTTTGGTCATTTAAATGAATATGAGTGATGAATCTTCACATAACTTAATGAGGAAATTGTGTTATATGTAAACATGGTTGGATTTGGTTAATATATCTAAAATAAAGGAATTTGCTAATTGTTAAAGAGAATCAATTCCATAGAATGCTAGTGATGTATTGCAAATGCAATTCGTGTACTTGTTATAACTATTTTTTTTTGTCAAGAGCAACTCAATCAAATTTACCAAAATACTTGTGTTGTTTCTCATTCTATCTATTATAACGGCTATTCCTCTTTCCCTTTTCCCTCCAAGTCTCAAGTTGTCTCAAGTTATAAAGCAATGAGATTGGAGTTTAGTATACAATCCATTGAGGGATGTTTATGTTTTGCCTTATTCTGCTAAATGACAACAAATAAAGTTGTAAACAACAAATTAATACATAATTATGAACCATGCCCAGATTCTTTTTTATTATCCATTTTCTACTTTTTCTTTTATTATCCATTTCATCATAGAAAGCTATTTATTTCAAATGGATAATCTTTTAAAGCACTAAATACCACTTACAAGGTTAAACTATACAAAATCATGATGCAGATTGCTAAAAGGTTGTACATAAAAAAAACCAATCACCATGTTTTTTTTAAATTCTAAGTAGTTTGCCTGGGGCAACTTGATTTTTAATATCCTTATTGCCAAGTACAGATTTATAATAAAATATTGCATTATCAAAAGTGTTATAGCTGTCAATTATTTTCCTATGATATCCAATTATAATTATTTTCTTTAATGTACACTGCTGTACTTGTTCTACCATGCCAACAAAATTAAAGAGGTATACTCCCATTGATTCTAACAATTATAACACTCATATAATTTTTTAATGTATAGATACACAATAATATATATAGCTACATACATATTTACAAATTTTATATAAATTACAATAATATTTTAAAATTACAAGGTAAGGGAGATAAATTAGTCATAGTTTTGCAAATATTCTACAATTACAAGAAGCACAAAAGATGTGAATAGGTATCATTTTTAAACCTTGACAATACATGTATCATAGTGATGTAAGGAGCATAACTTGAGAGACATCTTTAAAAATCTCAATTATATTAAATTTTTTTTTGATAAGTAATAGACCGCCGAATAATTTATTAATTTTAAACCTATTACAACCTGGCTCACTAGGGGCACCAGTAGTAAAGAGCCGGGTGGAAAAAACCTCCGGTCTTGTCCCCAAAAATAAAGAGATTTAAAGTAAATAATTTAACATACATCCCGCTCATAACCGGGTTACTGATGAGGGCTAGGTATCCTCATTTACAAACATATGTCGATGGCTTTTTATTACAATATTTTTTGTTCATACATTAGAGTGCTAAGATGTGTAAAATACTCCTTCCTTCCACTTTTCCTTCCGAATCTTTCTAGAACTCTATTGAGCCTGTGACTTCCTACAAAACAACAAAGAGCTACTACCAAATAGCTTGTCTATTCGTTAGATTAATCCAATATAATACAATCGAGCAATATACATCAATCCCTTTATGCACAAACAAAGTGTTAGTCATGATAAAAAAACTTAAGAAGTTGCAATTAGTTTCAATTGAATCGCTATCAATGTTGTTGTCATTCTTTTGAGAACCCAAAATCTGCATTTGTCATACATACAACAATTATCTTGCCAAACAAATTAGCACTTGCAAATGAGGATCAATCGTACTTCTAAAGATCTTGATGCTTTTAGTTCCAAAGCTAAATCTTTTTGTGCTCTATCAGTAGCATCTAATCCAAAATATTTGTTGTAGGTCATCTGGAGTTGCTAATAAACAAACAGAACCAAACATAATCTTATCTACTGACTTGCAATCAAGGCTACAAAAATGCTTAACCATTTTACCACAGTCATACTTTAAATATAACATAAAATGCTATGAAGTTCAACCTATTTATTTAAGTAACCAGGAACTATGAGTTAGATAAAAGCTTTACTCTCCCTTAAATGATCAAAACAAAAAGCCAAATGACAAGATAGGAGTCTTATGCCCAATTGACTTGGGAGAACCCAATATCCTCCTCCTGAGCAATAAGGCATCGATGATCAACATACAAAGGGCCAAACCAGCTTGAAGCCATGATCTGCATGTAGATTGCCTTCTAAGGTATTACCCACTCAAACCTTCAAGTCAAAGGATCAACCATTCTAGGAAGTTGCAATACACAATCTAAGGTAGTGCCATAAGATATGGAGAAGTCAAGACATGCTCTTGAGGATCAAAGTGGAAGAAAACGAATGAGGGCTCAATTATATTAATTTTAATTATTTTTATGACTAACAAATTATTTTAGATAAGGTATATTTTTTTTATTAAGGTCAGGAGCAAAACATGGGTGCTCTCCCCAAGAAACAAAGGCTCAAAAAGGCCAGAAAACATGCCACAATAGGCCACTTACAACACAGGCCAAACATACCATTAACAACACTCAACCAAAAGATTGCTTACAAAACAGGAGGCCACAATTGTCCACTTACAACACACAAGATAATTAGGCCATTAACAACAAACAACCAAAAGGCAACTTACAGAACAAGAAACAAATTGCAAACAACCCACAAGAGTGGGGCAAGCTTACAAAGTTTTTTTCAAAAGGCTTCCCAAGCCTTTACATTGGGGTTTAAAATGCTACCCAAAACCAACCAAGAAAAAAACATCACCCTAGCAGAGAATCAACCCCCCTTCTGCAAAGCTCCTTTCCACCTCAAAAGAAAAGGAGCCCACCTCTATAGGAGCAAAAAAGGAAGAGATCGTCACATTGGAGAGCAAACTACAATTCTACCCAATGTCCAAGCATCCACAAAAAGGAGAAGACCACATAAAGTTACAAACAACCTCTTCCACCGTACTAAGTCTCCACCTCCATAGGGGACACTTGCACCTTCATAGGAACCACGAAAGAGAAAGAAAGAATCAAAATGAGCCAATCCCTCTCCACATGGCAACCACAACATACCCCACCTCAACAAGGGAAGTCTACGCCACTGTAGGAGCCCCATTGGGAAGAACCCAAAAACAAGAAGTTGAAGCCCGCATATGAGAAAAGAGCAGAAGGATCTAGGCCTCAATAGGGGCAACACAACCCCAAAACTTGCATCAATCCTTAACCAAAAATAATGATTGGCCAAAATGAGCCCTTGAAAACTAGCAACAAATGACTTGCCTTCTGAAAAAGAAAAACCACTGTCCTTACCAGTGAAAATGAATAGTCTATCCAAAAAAAACTACCAGGCTAAGTTATGGGCCAAATCAAAACACTGAGACCAAAAAGCATAAACATTTCCCCTACCAAAGGAGGCCTTGGAAGGTCAAACAAGGGCAATCCCACATTCTCCACCTCTAGAAAAGATGAAACTGACAGTGACAAATCTGAGACCCCAAAATGGAGCACGATTGCAATAACCAAAACAAAACCATCACCTTACCCGCATACACGACATCCACCTCCATAGGAATGTTATGAGTGCAAGTAGTTCCCCAATGCACCAACTTTCATGGTCAGTAGAAATAATGCCTCCACCAAAGCTAGCAGTCCAGATCTAGACACCCCTCAAGGGAGAAAGCCCATTAACATGGGGATTCAAGAGCCCTTCTTTAGCATTTACCAAGAGCTTCCAATAGGGTCCAACATGCCCCATATAGAACATGACACCCTAGTGGCCAACCACACCTTTGGTCACCACAAATTCAAGATCCCATCACAAGCACCAGTAAGCTTTGCTTCAAAAACTTTTATGGCATCGTTCCCGCTAAAAGGCAAGACCCAATTGCCAACACCAGTTGCAATTGAAACAACTTTTCCAGCTCCACCAAGTCGAATACAAGCCAGTCAAAAATAATGAAGAACAACATTCACCAAGGGGACCCTAGCAAAGAAGAAATGGTCCTCATCCTCCAAAAAAATCTCCAACGAAGGCAAAAAAAATCTCACCCAACAGAGCAACACCAACAGGTCCTCCCAAAACAAACATGCCAGGGAAGATAGCCCGAAGAAAAACCATTACAAGGCCCACAACATGGCAAAGAACAAACCACTGCACACAAACATGGTATCATCTGATTGAAGAAACTCCAGTAGCACAACAACTCCACAAGTCTCTAAAAATGGTAGCAATAGGGGATCTGTAGAACTAATAGACACATCAAAGAAGAAAGGGCCAAGTCAATGCGATGTCATGTACTCAAGAAAAGGGTCCTGACCTAAACCAACCAATGCAAAGGAGGAACATACCCCACCTTCAGAGGAAATCTAACCAATAAAAGTCACAACTACTGGAGAAATCTTAGCACCACACCCAGGAGTGATGGAAGAAACCAGAACAAAGTCCCACCAAACCACCAACAACACAGTCCCAGCAAACCACCAAACCAAAGGGAAAGCACCCAGCCAACATTTTCTTCATCAAAATCTTCTGCATTAGAAGACCCCTTTGCAACTCCCCTTCCTTTTGAAACCCTATGTTTGAAGTTTGTCATTGGTGAAGAAGAATGTCGTGCACATGCTATATCAGTTGTCATTGATGTCAACATACTTGTGTTGACTTATCTTGTTATTGCTTCAAAATTTTAGTGTTTATGTTGATCTTGTTTTGGTCCCTGTTGCTCCACGATTATAGATATGGGTATGTGGGTTGGACATCATGTTACTGTATATCAAATACTTTTATATTCAAGTTTGTATGTGTTTTGGATCTTCAGTCAAAGAGATACATGATTCGGAAGTTCAGTTTGCCAATTGCTTTGTTCCTCCAGGATAAAATAGGTTATTAGTGTATCCACATTTTCATTCGTTGGATGTTTTGATTTGAGATAAGGATAAGCATTGGTTGTAACATGTGAATTCAAGTTGGTATCAATACTTGTTTTGTTTTGTTTTGGTCAACATATGGAATATTTTGGGTAGAAATTTGTCAAGTATCATTGCAGCTGACTACTTGGTGAAGCATGTTTGGTCGACCTGAAATATGTTGGGTTTTGTATATATATGATTGGTGTACTTTGAAAGTGACAGAATGTGGGTGTGAACATGCGAAAGAACACACAATAATGTGACCGAGTTAGATGCAAATTGCTGAAGAGCAAATGAAGTGTGTAAATTTTGTTTTCTGAGCCTCAAAGGAACTGATTTTATGCATATGTCAAATGCAATTGTAATAGTTCATTTTGTCTACCTATTCTATATTGGGCAGTGAGCCCTCCGGCAGTGAACCTTTATCTATTAGGTAGTGAGCCCTCCAACAACGAGTCTTGCAGTGATCACTTGTAATATATTATAACTAGTTATGCTATAGTGAGAGTTAATCCTCTCCATGGTTTTTCCAATTTGGGTTTTCCACGATAAACATATGGTGTTGTCTTGTGCATATGATGTGTTCATTTCAGTTGCTCATTTGATTACATGTTTCTTTTTGAATTACATGGATGTTAAGAAGAATTTGCAAAGCAATAAGTAAATTAATTTTAAAAGTTTAAGGAAATACTAATTCACCCCTCTTCTCAGTAGTCCGACTGTTCAACAATTGGTATCAAAGATTGGTCCCTTGCTTTAGCCTAACCGCTTGGCGGAGATCTTGAAGGTTGAACAAATGACATCTAAAGAGAGTATATAAGAAAACCATATGGATGGAGAATTGCAGTCTACTCTCGAAGATCTTGAGAATACGAAAAATGAAAATAAGGATATGAAATAAAACATCAAGGAAGCAAATGAATGTGTTAGAAAGCTGAGGGAACAGATTAAGAAGTTTAGAGAAAGACATAAAGAGGTCAACAAGGAAGTGAAGCAAGCAAATGATACAATTGTCGATCTGAAGCTACAAGTTGAAGAAAAAAATAAAAATGAAGAATGTCTAAGTGGGATAATCAAACATAAAATAGAGGAAGGTGCAAAGCTAGAACATGAGATATGTCTGAAATCAAAAGGAAAACTTAAGGAATGCACTTGAAACTTGTTGAAATGATGGTTGTATAGAGAACTCTGAAAGGAAAAGGAGGATTAGAGTTTGAAATAGGCGAATGCTCAAATCAAAGAACTGAAGGAAAGAACAAAATGGAGAAGATTGAAGTTGAACACAATATAGAAAAGACAAACGAAGAAAATCAACTTTGGAATCAAAGAGACTCTGCAAGAAAACCACCGGTTAGGAAACCTAATGCTCTTAGGTACCCTTCTTTCAATGACTATTACTTTTCTTATAATAAGTTTGGACATAAGGTTGTAGAATGCAGAAGCGAGATGAATCAAAATGTTCAGTGCTTTACTTGTAAAAGATCTGGTCATAAGGCTAGCAATTGCATAAATCAAATTATAAAGGGAAGAAATAGGCCCTTTTATGGTTACTATAAATTGTGCAATGGATTTGGACATAAAGTTGATCAATGCATATCTAGAATGACTATAAGGAATTGAGGACAACTATTTTAATTGCAATAAGTTTGGGCTTATTGCTAAGAATTGCAGGAACATAAACAAGGACACTACAGTGGAAAGAAATGAGCCTACAAAGAAGATTGGCATAGAAGAAGTGAGGATGAAATGCCAAGAATCTGGAGAAAGAAAGAAGTGGATATGATAGACAATGCTGCTGAACCTAGCTTTGATGTCGAGATTTTCTTCAGAAACTAGTCCGAAAAGCTTTGGCTTAGGGAGGGCTACAATGAAGATCTTATTCCCAAGCCAAAGAAACTTGTGCTATTGTCACAACATGTTGATGTGTTCAACACATTGACGAATATGAAATATTGGTAGAAAATACAACAAAAAAATATTGAATTACAGAGGTTTGCGAAGCGTTGGAAGGTGACTATGTACTTAGACAGAATGTGTTTAACAATTGTTTGGTGATATGACGTTTTGGTGGAAAAACCCTAGGTTCATTCAACAATGTATATAGCAATTTGTTATAATCATTTTCACATCAACGAATCGACAAATTTTGAGGAGTGAAAAGAGATTTGGAGTAGAAGCTACCTTCAGTTGTGATAATGTATTTATAAATTCTCATTGATTCCAATAAGCTTCTGAATTGCGAAGATGACCGCTATACAAAATTTGAGAAGTTTATGAAAGAACCGACAAGAGATGCTTCGATTGGTGTTTTTTTTGGTACTATCGGCTAGGGTAATATGTCTTGAGGACATCTACAAGTTTGTTGAGTTATAGTTTGATGAATATGACAATGCAAAACTAAGGAATTTTGAAGGTTCTACAGAGACGATTGGTAGGGGATTACCGATCTAGGGCACAAGGGTTTGAATGTTTGGAGCGATTATTTGATGGTAACATATGAGGAATTGATCAAAGATTGTGTTGACCAAAATTCATGATGATTGCATTTAGTTGGCTAAACTGTATTGGATTACAAAAGAAGTTATCAAGGCTGTTACTGGACTTTGCTTGGCTGGAACCGTACTAGTAATGGAATCAATAAGGAGCAAGGAAGTTGAAGTTCTAACAGGAGTAACAAGAGATCAAAGAGCCTTATGAATTGACACCATAGCCGACCCATTGGTAAGACATGTTGCTCTTGGGATTACCTACAAAATTTACTTTTAGAACAGAGAAGGATCTACATCTTCCATTGTTGTGTATGTTACTCATCAATGGTTAAAGAAAGATATTTTTTTAATTTGTGTGGATTGTTGAGACAACAACTGTTGAACAATATCATGTTAACTAAGAATGAGGGTTATGCTTTTGATTGTGGTTGATTGGTAGTATGTTTGGTATTTTACTTTTTGAACTCATTACCAATGAAGGATAATGTTGCATGGGATGAGAAATTACGTATAGGAAAGAAAATATATGGATATTTGGATGACTTGGATGACAAAGACAATGTATGCAAAGAGTACTTCTTTGAACTACGAAAGAACTTGATTTCAAGATTTAGAATCCTGGAAGATTGTGTTGAGAAATATAGGGACAACATTATATTTTTGGTTGATACAGATCACTGTTTCATGGAAGCAGTATTACCCAAAAGTTTAGACTAACATAGTTTAGATAGAGATCAATATAGAAGATTGCATGATGTACGCATATGAACTACTTAAGTGTCAAATAGATTTGACAGAAGACACATTTGGAACCTATGAGGATTTGGTTGGATTAGATGACATGGAACATACAACTTTGAAAGGATCCGCCTCCAACAAGAGAAAACACATAAAATATGTTGAGGCCCCTTCTGAGGACTCAAAGAAAAAGAAGACCGACAAGAAGAAAAAGAAAACAAAGGTAATTAATGATATATCACCAGCTCAGGTCGATGTTAAATAGAAAGAAATTGTTATAGCACAAGAAGAAAAGCCTAAGAAAGATTCTAGTTCATCTGATGAAAATCCCTATGAGATAGACAAAGTGCTGGCAATGCTTGAGGAATCAGATGGAATAAGGAAGCTATGTGATATATAGTTATCTCAACCAATGTATGACAAGGAAAAAGTTAGGAATCATTGATTATCTATGTGCTCCAGAACAACATTGTTCCTAGTGATGTTGAAAGTATACTCCCAGATGTTATCTTTGAATAGATAAATGAATATTCAACCATGAAATCTATGGAAAAGGAAGGTGATGACCTAAAAGAAAGGCTATAGAGAGCCTTGGGAAAAAAATGTGTTAGCACATAGAAGAAACTAATTGACTGTATAAAGGAGATGAGAAAATGTATTGGTGCAGTCGCCAGAACTTACAAATACTTCCTCAAGCAGCCTGTTGCCACTAAAAATCACAAGACCAGGATTGACTCTAATGAGTCTGAATTGAATAAGTTGGCTCAATCATTTGACTTTTTTAAAGATAAAGATGGTGGACAAAGGAAAAGGATAAATGAATTGCAGTCGGACCTAATATTTATACAAAGGCAAAGAGATGAGTTTACCAAAACATTTTGGAAAGTCAAGGAGATAGTTGAAGCAAAGTTGGATCACTTTGCAAGCTTACTGGAAGATGCGATGAAAGATGAATCAAGTTTGATTGTACCAGATGGTTTGATTGGTGATATTGACCTACTTGTGCAGCAAAATAGTCAACGCTCAATGCTACTATCTGACATCAGTTCTTAGAACTCTTTTCTCCCTGCACTCAAAGCTAAATACAAGGAGATTTTCCCTTAAATAGGTAACTAATTTTTTTTTGCATTTTTTGAAGGAGTTATGTAATGATATCTTTTTGATACCCTTTGTCCTTGATGGCAAAGGATGAGAGTAGTAGGAGAGAATATTGGAAAGTAAGGGAGAGAAGTAGAAGGGAGAGTATTGGAAAATAATATATATAGGGGGATAATAGTGTAGAGTAGTATAGTAAGAAGAGTAATTTCTTAAGGGAGAGTATACTAGCAAAGGAGAAGAATCATGGTGGAAGAAGAATGCAGTAAAATAGTTTTGATAGTTTTGACATTTTGAAGAGAGCAATCCTTAGCATGTTGCCATCCATGAGAAGGGAGGAGATTGTTGGAAGTTTGTCATTGGTCAAGGAGAATGTTGTGCACATGCTATACCAGTTGTCATTGATGTCAACATACTTCTATTGACTTATACTAGTATTGCTTTGAAATTTCAATGTTTTTGTTGATCTTGTTTTCATCCATGTTGCACAATTACAAATATGGGTATGCAGTTTGGACATCATGTTTTGGTATATCAGATGCTCCTACATTCAAGTTTCTATGTGTTTTAGATCTTCAGTCACAGAGATACATGGTCCAAAAGTTTGATTTTCCAATTGCTATGTTCCTCTGGAACATAACAGGTTATTAGTGTATCCACATTTTCATATGTTGAATGTTTTTGGTTCTATAATTTTGGGATAAGGATAAGTGTTGGTTGTAACATGTGAATTCAATTTGGGATCAATACTTGTTTTGTTTTGGCCAACATATGTAAAATACCATTGCAGTTGATTACTTGGTGAAGCATGTTTGGCCGATTTGAAATATGTGGGTTTCATATATATACGATTGGTGTACTTATTTTGAAAGTGATAAAAGTTTCATGTGAACGTGCGAAGGAACATGTAATATGTGACTGAGTCAGATGTGAATTGCTGAGGAGAAAATGAAGTGTGTAAATTGTATTTGTTGAGCTTCAAAAGAACTAATTTTATGCATATGTTATATGCAATTGTAACAGTTCATTTTGTCTACCTATACTATATTGGGTAGTGAGCGCTCCAACAGTGAGCCTTGCAATGATCACTTGTATTATATTATCACTAGTTATACTATATTGAAAGTTAACCCTCTATGTGGTTTTTTTCCATTGGGATTTCCATGATAAAAATCAAGTGTTATCTTGTGCATACGATGTCTTCATTTAAATTGCTCATTTGATTACATGTTTCTTTCTGTTACATCGATGTTAAGAAAAATCTACAAAGCAATAAGTAAATTAATTTCAAAAGTTTAAGGAAATACCGGGGTGTGTGCACCAAGTTGTGGACCAAAAAGGGGGGTATAAGTGGACACATTTTTTCTGAAATCGGGTAAACCTGAACTTGGAACATGAGTTTGAGGGTCATGCACTCAAAATAAGATGTGTAAAAAATAAAAATTGTAGTACTCTGGATCTAGTTTCTAGAACACTAATTTATTTTGAAACCCGATAAGATTAAGAGGGTCAAACCTCGCGCACACGAAAACATGTTCCTGATTTTTTTGGAAAAAATATAACATAGCTATTTCCGTGCGCGGTACAAAAGGTATAGTTATATTAAGTATTTTTTAAATCCCTTTGGTAGGATGATAGGTAAGAGTGAGATTTAGAAGTTGTGTATTTTTTTGTAATTTTCAGATGAGTATTTTTTTTCTGTGATTTTTTGAAGTGGTCGCATCATGAAATTTTGGTACCTGTTTGTGCACTGGGCATAACTTGCATCAAAATAATAAAAAATGATTTTTTTAAAAAAAGTGTATAGAATCAAGTGTAGAACAATAATATGTAATTTATTTGTAATTTGATTAAGTATTTCAAAAGTTATTAAAAAAATGGTAGACATATGTTTGTGAGTACAATCAAGACACTGGTAAAGAA
>MU223043.1:1320003-1332819 GCA_018584345.1 Thuja plicata | reverse complement strand
TGTGAGGGCCACATCCTCAGTAGTGGATGCCTGACATCTTTTTCTGCAATGTACACATGAATGGGATGTCGAACCATCTGCACTCGCCTGGCTATCTACCCCATCACATATACCATTACAACTGATGCAGATATGCTCAATGAGCTGGGATGACCCCAGAAATGTATCTGATGATAATGGATCTCGCATGGGATGAGATGATCCTAATGGTGCATCTGATGGCAATGGAGCTAGCGCAGGTTGGGATTATCCTAATGGCACATCTGATGAAGATGGAGGTGGCACTGATCCATCCTCTCCAACTAACTGAGTGCCATGCTGGATAATGACATCAGTCAATGATGCAGCTGCATGAAGAGTCTGTATATCCATAGACTCATTCACCACTACTGGGACCACAACATGAATGAGGGGTTTTCTCACAGTATGCCTCCTCTCTTGTGGTCGGGTAATCCTATGTGCCCTAGGTCTATCCTACGCAGAGCCTCTCCCTCTACCCTGGAACTCACGAAAGTCAAAGTAATTCAGCTTCTTGCCAATGATAAACTCATAGTATAGCTTCCTCAAAAATATAAAGGAACCTCATTATTATTGCAAGGTGGTTGGTCAAATACCATGTACCACCTATCCCAAAAAGTTGATTTCATCCCCCTATGAACACACCAATGTGTAGGAAATCGTTTTGTATTAAATTCTAGGGAATTGCTAGTATTAGGATCGGTGAAAAGGGCACATATGTCACATTTTTCTATGCCTTTTCTTTTCACATCCTCATAGGATAAACCATCAGCATAAAATGTACAAAACCTATCCCTCCATGAACCCCATTTTGTCACCTCTTGAGACACCTCATTTGCACTATTGGACATTTTTTCTAATGTAGTGGCAAGGGTAGAGTGATGCTGAAGACCAGAAGCCTTCAACCTATTGACCAATATATTAATTTGTGCACTATTTTGGTTAAGGCGTTGCACAAGGTCTTCTTGTGATGCATATACATGACCTAATGACACATGTAGAGGGCGTACGAGTGGCGTTGGTTGTGGAGGAGGAGAATTTTGCGGAGGGTTTACAGGTGGAGATTGTGGTTGAGGGTTTATGGGTGGCGAGGGTTGTTGAAGATTTACAGGTGGCAATTATGGTGCTTCTACGGGGGGTGGTATTTCATTTCATTTTCGTCTTTTTGGGTTGTTTGATGAATCTGGAATGAAATTAATAAAAGAAAACAAAAAATCAATAAAATAACCTAATTTGATTACAATCGCAAAAAAACAACAAAAACAAACAAACTTACCTTTGTTACAGGATGCCATTGGTTGGAAATCTTGATTAAATTGTGTTTTGTGCAAAACACGATCGGGTTTTTCTACTATTTAACCTCTTCCACACTTCTGATCCACGGTTTAGGCGTTAAAAAATGGCCTAAGCCGTGGGTTGCTCTTTTTTTATTATGTTTCTCATAACCTGATTGGGTTATGAGAAATATCTCATAACCCGATCTGGTTATTAGAAACTCAATGAGTCTCATAACCCGATCGGGTTATGAGAAATTCCTTATAACCCGATCGGGTTTTGAGGCGCACACAATTTTTTATAATATATTCTAGGCTTGGTTTACCAAGCCTAGAACGATTTCAAATTTTCAATAACTCGATCGGGTTATTGAAAATTTGAATTTTTTTTAAAGGTGTGTCCACTTTTTTGGTCCACAACTTGGTGCACACATCCACTGATTCTACCCCCCTCCTCACCCCCTCTCTCAGTATTCGAGCTATTCAACATCCTAGAACCTTCTCTCCCGCTCACATTCTTGCTCCTCATTCCAATGTTAGTGTTAATTTTTCAAATAAGATATGTTAGTAATAAATTTTATCACAAAGGGAGTAATAATAAAAAATGATATTCCTTGAACTTGGTTGATGTCTAAGTAATATTTTCCATTCTTGTATGAAAGATAATGACAACGCAAATGCATTGTAAAGGTTTGTACCCTAGATATACTTGTGAATAACAACCCTTGAATTTTAATCTTATTAATTGTATATGGTGAAATGGTGATCAATGGTAGACCACCAAGTCACACACCTACATTGAAAAGATCCTAAATCCTATCCTCAAGCCAAATCTGATTTGTACAACTCAAAGGATACAAGGGCACAAATGCAAGATGTAGCTAAGGGGAGAATTTAGGGTGTTTCCTTTTGTGATGTATGAAAGAAAATGATAAGAATGCTTATGTTTACAATTAAGAGAAGATATAACAATAGGGTACAACAATAGATTTGATATGTGTAAAGTAGATGGAAGATGTAGGAGAAAGATTGTGTACCTAAAAATAGGAGAGAATGAAGGTGTTCAAATGTTGATATTCTATCTAACAGAGTCCTGAAATGTCCCAATACCTGAATCCAACAGTCCATGATCTGCAACTCTAAAACCTGTAACTTTCTATTATGTCTCAAGCACAGGTTGAAAGTGGTTCGACCTATACCCAGGAATAGGTTGAAGGTTCGACATATACTCAATATGCTCAAAATTAGAAACAAAAAGTGGATTTGGGTAGTTCTTCTGAGTGTCTTTCTAGCTCTTGGAATGTCAGGGTATATGTTGAAGGTTCGGCCTATACCCGATACTATTAGAATCCAGAAAAAAATGGATCTGGGAAAGTTCCTCCAAATGGGTTCCCAGATTTGTAACCAAATCTGCACTTCGGACATGCGCCTACACAAAAGAGAAAAGGGGAAATTATTGGGGGAAAGGAGCCTGCCTTGGTCAAGCCCCCATTTAGAAATTAACCTTGAAATAAAATAAGTAAAAGTATGTAAAACAAGACAAATGTGAGTATTCACCTTGCTTGTCAAAACCTTGTGGATGGATACGGATCCACTATACCCACAAAGATGTATGCTTTCTTAATTGAATGTCGAATTCTAGAAGATAGGATGTCTTCAACAATGCAATAGATGTACACTTGCCAAATAATGGATCATAAATGTATGTATGCTTGATATTCTTGAATGAAGAAATGGAAAGGCATGAAGAAATGGATATAGATCCTCTTGTTTAAATGGGAAGTCCTCAAATACTCCATCATGAGAGAGAGATTCACACAATAGTCTTCAAATCTTGGAGCCAAATCTTTGCTTTCTTGAAATCGCCTTAGGTTTAATTGCTTGCAATTGTAGGCATGTAATGGATCATAGATATCATATGTAAGTAGATGATAAATAGTAGATATGTAATGTATGGCAAAATGAAGGTAATATGCCTCCTTTTATAGTGATTTCGAGGTTCAATTTTGTAGAGGTCGACCTCAGTGGACGGGAGAATGAAAATAGTGTGCATTGGGCCCAAAACCTAGTAATTTAAAATCCCAAAGGTATAGGTCAAAAGTGGTTCAACTTATACCTGGTATAGGTCAAACCACATTCGACCTAGACCTTGGAGGGTAAATTTTGAGGCAAAATTTGTTGGGCCCATGAAGTATTTAGGGGATTGGGGAAAAACAAAGAGAAAAGAGGGGAAATCAAGCATAAACACATCCATAATCAAGAAGATCACTAAAATGGGGCCCAAACAGATCCCAGAGCTTGCAAATTAATGAGTGCTAACGTTTTAGACCCTATACAGTTAGCCCCCACTTTAGCGGGAGTATGAGACAAGATCATGCTCATGGTAAAGTAGATCAAATGCATAAGATGATCTCACCAAAGTTAAGGAGATAAGGAAAACATCAAGCCCCAAAGTGACTTAAATCCTCATCAAATCTGAAACTAACATGAGAGAGAGAGAGAGAGAGAGAGAGAGAGAGAGAGAGAGAGAGAGAGAGAGATTACCTTAGCCCCAGTAAGATTGTATGTCTTACTGTGAGCCACACAAAAGAAGGAAAAGTGTGACCACCATGTCCAGTAAGATTGTATGTCTTACTATGGACCACACAAAAGTGCTGCAAGAGATGACATTGAAAGTTCTAGCAGTGTTTGTGTGTCATGCTAGTAAATCCATCTAGGATATGTTCTTAAAGATTGTATGTCAATAAGGGATCCGACAAAGAACGATCTGTCCTTAAGGATTGTATGTCCATAATAGATTGAAAGAGGGATCAATCCTAAAGGATTTTATGTCCATTAAGGGATCCAAAGTGGAAAGCATCATAAATATATAGTGTGCGCAAAATGTGAGCAAAGTGTATGACCCCATGTTAAAGCTATTGTAAGTTCCTTAATGGGATCAATGACTTTAACGAAGTGTACATGCATCCACTAGAAATGTTTCCACTGTGAAATGCCCCCAAGAAAGGAAAAATAAAGGGAAATGAGCACATGACAAAGAGAGAATGAAAGGGATCTACAAACCGTGGGGTCAGTAGGTCATATGATAACTCGTGTATCAGAATTATGTCAAAATGAACTGTCATCATTTCCCAATGGAAGTAGAACTACAACAAATGGAAGAAAGACACGTAAGAGTCATGAAGAAGAGTCTATTGGCTGGCACCATGGAGACAAAAAATAATAGGTGGTACCACTTTGCATCATCCCAAGTAGACAAAACAAAGGCACATTTATAAACAATGGAATGTGTACAACATAACATATAACAACATATAAAAGAAGCAAGATACAAATAGAATAATGATTACGACATGGTGATTCCTTTATCACCTTGTGCCAAATGAGAAACAAGGGTCATTTGAAGAAATCTAAACAAGACATATACCAAGAAACACATCACGACAAACAAAGAAAAAGAAAAGAAAGGATCCACTGTGCAAGAGGAGATAGTCAAGCGTATCGCCTGCCCCCCATCTTAATCCATAGTGTTTAGGGAAGGTGGGTAACTCGAAATAGGAGCAACATCAAGCACAACATATGGAACAATAGCCAATCAAGGACCCTGGTGTGAAGAAAGGTCACTATGTTCGGGATTAGCAGTGACAAATAACTATTGTCAAAGCATAGCTATTAAATCATTATCAAGGTCAATAGTTTCATACATATCATCATAATCACTAGCATGCATATCATTGTTGTTGATATTTTGGACTTTACTGAAAAGATCAACGTATTGGACAAAGTGGCAATAATAATAATTAATATATTGGATATATTATTGATATATTTAATTATGATAAAATCGGTTGGATAATAATAATAAATATAAAAGTTTATATTTATTATTAAGGATTGATTTTAATAATTAAATATGGAGCAAATAATATAAAAGAATATATTATTATTAAGGACCAAGTCGACCAGTCCTTGAGGGAAAGAGTCATGACTCTTAGAGACATCATTATGTATAAATAAAAAGAGTAGACCTGCTCAAGGAACTCACCAAAAACATAATGTGATAAGTACTTGAGCAGAATTACAATTGCATATTCTTAATCATTTTCATCCTCTACTTGAGTGATTTATTTCATATCACTTAGAAGCGAAATTCAAGGTTCGAATTGGAAGAAGAAGACCAGATCCATAGAGCGAACTGGAGCAGATATTGAAGTGTGAACCATACCAATCTGGAGCAGACCTTGATAGTGAACTAAAGAGCATATTGGAGGCTGCTAAGAGAAGAAAAACTAGGGCAGAATTCAAGGACAATTTAAGCAGCCCTAAAGGTTGAATTAGGGCATAATTAGAGCACCCTAAAAGGGCGAATTAAGGCAGATCAAGAATGGCAAACTAGGGAAAATTGGAGCAGCCCTAGAAGAGCGAATTGAAGACCTTCAAGAGCTGATTCATAGCAATCATTGAGTACCACATTGAGGGACTAATTTGAAGAATACAAAGTGCATATTTGAAGCCAACAAAAGGATAAATTCAGACCTTCGAATCCAGGTATTATCTTTCTTTACTTGAGATTATTTATTATATCCCGTGTCTTAGTATTTGAAAGACCTATATATTTTGTATGTTTCTTTCTATAATCTGAAAACATTAACATGGTATCAGAGCCTAGGTAGAGTAAAAGATCCATTTTTCAGATTTATGAATTAAGTCTAACTCATTTAAAACTAAGAAATACTATGGCACCTGGGGTTTGGCTCAAATAGTAATTTGAATTTACATCTTATTACATATGATGAGGGTTTTAATTTGCTTCAAGATCTAGGATTCTACGCCTAATATTGATTGGCTCCTATGCTGTGAAACCATCTCATAATTGGCTGGAAAGATATGGGTAAAATTGTGTCAATACATTCTTGCATGTTTTGAAACTATACGATTGACCTTCTTAGGGTAAATTACAAAATATCTGGAAACATACATTGAGAGGGAGTCTAACCTTGTGGACATTATAAGGTAAACCTAAGCTTCAGAGGGAGAAGATAGGATCTGTATAAACCTCTCACCATATTGCTCTAGAGGGAGTAGATAATCTTGAGTGGCACAGGCCCCAGAGATCATAACCTGGTATGACTTTAAACATTCATGAATAATATGAATCATGGGCATACTAACAATTTATCCCTGTGTGGTTCTGTAGACGGAAACCCACCTTAGTGCTTGACTTAAGAGGGAGTTTAATCATGGGCTCACTTAAACTTGGTTTTGCAGTATAAAATCCTTTCTTTTCTTTTTGCATTCTAATTGTATGAATGTGCGGGATCATTCCTATTGACATGGTTGTTTGACATAGCTAGTTAATTTTTATTAGCTGATTATGAATGTGTAGGAATGCATACTTCACTTTGGTATATATGTATGGGAGCATTAACTGATTCATTGGATACATGCATTATGATACCTTGACATGCATATATGAGGAGCATACATTATGCATGGATGCATACTTTTCGTGAACATATGTATGGGAACATTCACAACTGATTAGCATGGTTGTTTCTTTGCATATCTAACTAATTATTTGTTATGGGCATAACTGATTGACATAGCTGATAATTTATTGGTTGATTACTTGCTATTAACATAACTGATTAAATGTCATTAATATGCTATTGGCATACTTTAGATATGCGAGAACATAAATATGTTGGCATTGGCATGCGGGAATTTATATATGTTGGCATATGATTACATTGACATATTTTATAGTTGAACACATTTAGTTTGCACTTGGTTATATATATCAAACTGGTCATATGGTTTCATAAGATAAGATTTATGTGGTTATTCTTATGTTTTATATGGATAACATCCTTGTTATGGATTAGGTCTTGATATCATGGGTTTGATATTGGTTGAGTCCTTGTGACTTGTGGATCTTGGATCCATAGGTTGAGTACATGAAGACATCATGGACTTGATGTCGGGAAGCCATTACTCGGAGCATTTAATGAATATCATGGACTTGATATTCGACCAATGCTGTTGATATCATGAGTTTGATATCTGTTGAGTCCTTGTGACTCGTGGATCTTGGATCCATAGGTTGAGTACATGGAGACATCATGGACTTGATGTCGGGAAGCCATTACTCGGAGCATTTAGTGAATATCATGGACTTGATATTTTTCAATGTTGTTGATATCATGGGTTTGATATCAATTGAGTCCTTGTGACTCGTGGATCTTGGATCCACAAGTTGAGTACATGGTGACATCATGTACTTGATGTCGGGAAGCCATTACTCGGAGCATTTAGTGAATATCATGGACTTGATATTTGGCCAATGTTGTTGATATCATGGATAAAATTTGATCTCAGTTGAGTCCTTGAGGCTTGGGGATCATAGATCCACATGAGAGTATATGGTGACATCATGGATTTGATGGACTTGGTATTCAGTAAGTCAATGTTCTTGATATCATGGATTTGATATGATGACATCATGGACTTGATGTCGGTAAGTTATTGATGAATATCATGATTGAGTCTGTTAGACTCAAGGTTGAGTATGTGGTAGACATCATAGTCGTAATGAATATAGGCCAATACTCAGAGTACTTGATGAATATCATTGGTACTTGATATTCAGAATATTATCATGGATTGATTGAATACATGCGTGACTTATGTTTTCATCATGTTTGATAAGATGATAGATGTGATATCTATGACACTATTGGATAAGGAATCCATTGTGGTTTTGTTTTGAGTCCTACTATAGATGAGAGATCTATAGGTTGATCTTTTACTCAAGTCCAAGAGGGAGTGTTAATGTTTTGGCCTTTACGACAAAGATCAATGCATTGGACAAAGTGGCAATAATAATAATTAATATATTGGATATATATTTAATTATGATAAAATCGGTTGGATAATAATAATAAATATAAAAGGTTATGTTTATTGTTAAGGATTGATTTTAATAATTAAATATGGAGCAAATAATATAAAAGAATATATTATTATTAAGGACCAAGTCGGCCAGTCCTTGAGGGAAAGAGTTATGACTCTTGGATTCATCATTATGGATAAATAAAGAGAGTATATTTGCTCAAGGAACTCGCTGAAAACATAATGTGATAAGTACTTGAGAAAAATTACAATTGCATATTCTTAATCATTTTTATCCTCTACTTGAGCGATTTATTTTAGATCACTTAGAAGCGAAATTCAAGGTTCGAATTGGAAGAAGAAGAGCAGATCCATAGAGAGAACTAGAGAAGATATTAAAGTGTGAACTATACCAATCTGGAGCATACCTTGATAGTGAATTAAAGAGAATATTGGAGGCTACTAAGAGCAGAAAAACTAGGGTAGAATTCAAGGACAATTTAAGCAGCCCTAAAGGTAAAATTAGGGCAGAATTAGAGCATCCTAAAAGGGAGAATTAAGGCAGATCAAGAAGGGAGAACTAGGGAAAATTGGAGCAGCCCTAGAAGAGAAAATTGAAGACCTTCAAGAGCTTATTCATAACATTCATTGAGTACAACATTGAGGAGCTAATTTGAAGAATGCAAAGTGCAGATTTAAAGCCAACAAAAGGATAAATTCAGACCCTCAAATCCGGGTATTATCTTTCTTTACTTTAGAATATTTATTATATCATGTGTCTTAGTATTTGAAAGACCTGTATAGATTGTATATTCCTTTCTATAATATGAAAACATCAACAATTTTAAGTATCATGAACATCATCATCAAGAGTATTTTCTTCATCAAGATTAATTGTAATAGAATCTAAGATACGAATAACATTGTCATGTTTGTTCATTTTAACTTTGTTCACTTCCTCCATAGGCTCAAGCATGGGTTGGTCAAAGGAAAGTGAAGTATGAGGAAGGGTATGGGGTAAAGAAATATTTTGGGAAACACGTTCACGGGCTCTAGCACGATGTTTGCAAGGACAATCATGAACATGAAAGTTACATTTGGTTTTACTAAATATTTGGGCTGGAATAGGATCAATCAACATCGGGTCCTTTTCTTCTTTAGGAGGAAGAACTGAAGGAACCACACTAGGTTGAGAGATGACATGACAAGGATGTGGATAAGGAGGAAAAGGTTGTGTAGGAAGAAGGCCAGGACTAGGATCATCCTTAGGTTTCTTAAGTTCATAGATTTTTTGAAGCTTGAAGGCTTCCAATATGATTGGAAAAAATAATCAGGATGAACTTAAGGTTGTTGAAGAATGTGAGGCCAAAACATATCAAGGTCAACAGAGTCTCGAGGCACTGGAGGATGATAAATAATGTGGTTAGTAGTCATGATATCTCAATTGCTAGGAAACTTAACACATTTATGAATAGGAGAAGACACACCATTCATATAGGTAACCCAAAGAAGACCAAGTTTAATTTGAAATTGATCAGAAGTAGGAATAATAGTGAAAGTAGTTCCCAAAGTCTTACCACCAACTTCCACAGGAAAGGAAATGGAACTATGAGAAGGATAAAGGAAACCATTACAAGTTTGAATCAAAACACCAAATTTATCATATAAATCTTTATGAAATCATTTACTATAAGGATTCTCTTCAGTTATCACATTCACCATGCAAGCGGGATCAACAAGGGTTCCATAGGAAGGAATATCAACAACCCTAGCGACGATGTAAAGATGACCATCAGGTGCCTTCGTGGTTTCAACAGGATCAAAGGTAACACAAGAGGGAGGTGAAGGTTGAATTTTAGGTTGAGGTTTAAGTTGAGTTTAGACATGTTCAATTTGGTTAAAAATATGAGTAGCTTCATCAAACTTCTGATCATATTCAATGTGCATGGGAGAAGAAGGTTGCTCCAATAGGATTGGTTGAATGAGATGGAAAAGGATTATTGCATTTTTGCAAATTTTGATTAGTTGGTGCAACTGATTTGTTTCCTTGCTTAATATTAGTATCTACAAATATAGCATTAGAATCAATAAGGTCCCAAACCACATTTTTCAAGGAATAACATCTTTCAGTATCATGACCAGGTCGACGATAGAATTGATAGAAAGTGTTGGGATCAAAGAATATAGAAGGCGGTTTGGATGGGTCGATTGGTTTGATAGGAGGAAGTTTAATCATGTTTTCATTCATTAATTTCAACATCACATTATGTAGAGATTCAGAAAGTGGAGTAAAAGTATGAGAATGTTTAAACATAGAAAAAAAGGAGTCACACCTTTGGATGTTGGTGCGACTTGTTCGTCAACTGTGTTAGATGATTTGTTGATTTTGATGTAGTTGTTAGTCTTCTAAAATTTGTTGAAATTGGATGCGACATCACTTTTATCAATGGGAACATGATCCATTGTAGTGTTTCTCTCAAATTGATTCACTTGAAGTTGATAATGATGAAACACTGCAAATAAATGTGAAAAGGAAGAAAACTTGGTAAGGAGTATCTTATCTCTAGTGTCCTTTTATAAATTAGGAATAAAAATGCGTTGTATATGAACATCAGGAACATGATAAGAAATATGATCATGCTAATGCTTAAATATACCAATAAAGTCACTAACTTTTTCTTTAACACCTTGTTGAAAATGCATTAAATGAGTCAGAAATTTGAGGAACAATGTTGTTTTGAAATTGTTGAATAAAAGCATTAGCAAGATTATGCAAGGAATCAATCGAATAAAGAGGGAAAGAACAATACCATTGGAAGAATTTGTCTCAAAAGGTTCTAGTAAACAACTTTGTCACGAACCTATGGTTGTGAGAAAAATCAGTACATAAGGTTTGAAAATTTCTAACATGAGTCACATGATCACCCTTACCATTATAAGTCTCAAGATGAGGAATCTCAATACTTTGTGGAATGACAACTCGGATAATATCTATGGATAAAGGACTAGAAATAGCACACGTGGGAATGTTGAATTTGGATTGATTCAAAGAAGCAAGTTATTGTTGCAAAGAGGAAACAATTTGAGCTAAGCTATTAATGGTAGAATCGGTGGAAGAAATGATAGGAGGAGAAACATTGGAAATGTTAGGAATATTGTTTGAAATGGAGGGAATGTTGGAAAACGCATGAAACATGGTAGGAGCGTTGTTGGAAGTAGGATTGGGATATGAAAAAGGAACACTATGATAAGAAGGCGTAAAGGAAGGAAATGAAACACATGGAACACTCGTAGGAAGAGTAGGAAGAATAAGATTAGGGAGACTCACATGTGTGGGGTTAGAAGTTTGGATTTAAGTTGTGATGAGAGGTGGAGCATAAGTGGAAATACTAGGAATAGAAGTAGAAATAGGTAAAGAAGTTTCAACACTTGTAGTAGGGGGAACATAGCCTAATTCTTGAGCACATTTTGTAAGAGGTTTAACATTGGAATTAATAATATGTGAAATGCCACGCAAGAGGTTAAGACCATTCTCATAATTATGAATGAGTTTCTTTAAAAATTCTACAACGGAAAGAGCTTCATGATTATGATTCTCTTGAGCTAACCAATGTTCTAACTCTTTAAATTCGGTATCAATATTTTGCACTTGGGTAGAAGGAACTCTTAATGCTTCATCTTCATTATGACAAGAACGAGAAGAGTTGTTCTCCATGATAGGATTGGTGTCATTAGGATTCATGGTGGTTTCATGAAGATCCCTAGGAAAGAAGGGAGGTTCACGATCAAAGGAATCTATGAGTCTACAACTTCTAACCAAAATACTAAAGGTTGGACTCAAAGTGATAAAGCTCATACACAAAGAAATGAAAGGAAGAGAAAATGCAATTTAAAAATGTAATATAAATAGAGATTATCACAATGCATATAAAGTAAATCTAGATATGAAAGAATATTTTAACAACAAATGAACTTATATTTAAATGTATTCCCACTTTTTGGCCAACTTTGACACAGAGATCAACATTTGGAGAAAAAACTTCATTTTCGAACACATTGCCGCAAAACTATAAGGAATTTGAAGATGATATAAACTAGGGTCTTTTAGAATTTTATTTCTACTTTCTAAATATATTTAAAAAAAAAAAAAATTTCATTAAAATTCATTTTTCCTTCTCCTTCGAAAAGTCGTTTGTGTGAAAAAACTATGATTTTAATAAGTGACTTTCACTTGGATCAGCATAAATTTTTTTTAAATTATGATAACGATGTAATTCTTTCAAAATTCTATTTGTAACTTCAATATCTAGAGGATGTAATTGGTTTCATTCATTTTGGGTTAGTATTTCATAGTTTATTAAGTTTTAAAGTGATAGTAACTGTAATTTAGAAATAAGGTCACTTTGATCACTGTAACTTGAAATGTATATATCAAAATTCAATTTTTTTTTTTAATATAGAAAGGTAACACAAATATGCTTTTCCTACATATTTTTCATAATTTTGTTTTTGTAATTTACTATTTTTCCCAAAGCCTTGAAGAGACGGGTTGTTGAATCGCCAAACAACCTATGTTTAGTTAAAGTAATATTTGAAAGTGATAACGAACTTAATATGTATTAAAATTATATTC
>MU223043.1:1275773-1311451 GCA_018584345.1 Thuja plicata | reverse complement strand
CTAAGACATGTAATAGTTTAACATCTAACTCTACATGAATAATGTATATATATACATACATAAAGTTTTAAAACATATACATGTAAATAATTAAATAGAGAGAGAGAGAGAGAGAGAGAGAGAGAGATTCCTAATAAATTTACTAACTTTAAAAATAATTTAAAAACAAATAAATTTTTAATTTCTAACATTTTGTATTATATGGTTTTCTATCATTTTCTAACATGTACTAAGTTACAATTTTTTATAACATTTGCTAACATTCTAATTACAGTTTTTTAATTATAACTAAGTTATAATTTTCTAATATTTTCTAATGTTTACTAAGTTATAATTTTCTAATATTTTCTAATGTATACTGAAATTTACAATTTTCTAATTTTACTAAGTTACAATTTTCTAATATTTTCTAATGTACATACTAAAATTTACAATTTTCTAATTTTACTAAGTTGCAATTTTATAATATTTTTTAATGTATACTAAACTTTACAATTTTCTATTATATACCAAGTTATGTAATTTTCTAATATTTTCTAATGTATACTAAGTTACAATTTGCTAATATTTTCTAATGTATACTAAGTTACAAATTTCTAACATTTGCAAACATAAATATACTATGATTCTTTAATGTTTTCTAATATTTTACTATGATTTTCTAACATACTACTATAATTTTCTAACATATTCTAAAATTCAACTATCATTTTCTAACATTTCTACAAACTAAATATTATTTAAAACAAATAATTAACTAAAATAAATATAAAACATACAATTTACAATAAAAAATGAGAAAAATGTGTGTACCTGGTACTAGTAACAATCACAAGAGGTCGAAGAAGCTCGGGAGCTGCTGACGTTGTACTGGTCGTCATTGGTTCGCTCTAAGCCCTGGGTCCACAAAATCTAGAAAAGTGAATAGTAAAAATGAAATGGGTAGTCGGAAATTTATACAAATTCCGGCTGAAAATGGCTTCGTGCGAAGTACCCTATGTGGGGTACTTTGAGAAAAGTCACCCACGTTGGGTACTTCGCGCGAAGCCATCAAATTTTTTTTTTGGAGCAAGTCTGAAATCCTTCGTCCCAAAAAGTGGGACACACTATTGTGAGATCACCCGTATACTATGTAACCAAAACAAAGTAGACCTAAATATGGGAATGGAAAATATATAGCCAAAGCATGCAAGATATTATCTAGCTATGTCAAGGAAATACAACATCAAGATAAAAATAAGGAATGTAAATGCAATGCCAACTAGATGCAAAGAAGATCTAACCACCAAATCAGAAGGTTGTGTGTTTGATTCACGTCAGGTTCACCAAAATGTATATGTTGAAATGGTGATCAATGGTTAACCACCAAGTCACACATGTACATTGAAAGACCCTAAATCCTATCCTCAAGCCAAATATGATTTGTACAACCCAAAGGATGCAAGGGCACAAATGCAAGATGTAGCTAAGGGGAGAATTTAGGGTGTTTCCTTTTATGATGTATGGAAGAAAATGATAAGAACTCTTATGTTTATGATTAAGAGAAGATATACCAACAAGGTACAACAACAAATATGATTTGTGTAAAGTAGATGCAAGATGTAGGAAAAATAATGTGTGTACCTTAAAATTAAAGAGGATGAATTATCTCAAATGTTGATATTCTATTTGACATAGTCCCAAAACCTGAATCAAGCAATCTGTGATCTGTAACTCTGAAACCTACATCTTTCTATTTTGTCTCAGGAACATATCGAATGTGGTTCAACCTGTACCCAGGTATAGGTTAAAGGTTCGACCTATACCCAATCTACTCAAAATCACAAAAAATAAAGTGGATATGGGAAGCTCTTTTGATTGCCTTTCCATATCTTTAACTGGTATCTGCACTCAGAATATCAGGGTATATGCTGAAGGTTTGACCTATCCCCGATACTGTCATAATCTGAAAAAGAAAATGGATCTCAAAATTTCTTCCAAATGCGTTCTCGGATTTGTAGCCAAATCTGCACTTCGGACCTATGCCTACACAAAAGAGAAAAATGTAAATTGTTGGGGGAAAGGGGATTTCCTTGGTCAAGCCCCTATTTAGGAATTAACCTTGAAATAAAATAAGTAAAAGCATGTAAAACAAGACAAATGTAATTATTCACCTTGCTTGTCAAACCCTTGCCAATGGATACGAATCCACTACACCCATAAAGATGTATGCTTGCTTGATTGAATGTTGAATTGTAGAAGGTAGGATATCTTCACCAATGCAATAGATCTACACTTGCCAAATCATGGATCATGGATGTATGTATGCTTGATATGCTTTAATAAAGAAATGGAAAGGCATGAAGATATGGATATGGATCCTCTTGTTCAATTGTGAAGTCCTACACTACTCCATCATGAGAGAGAGATTCACACAATAGTCTTCAAATCTTTGAGCCAACTTTTTGCTTGCTTGAAATCACCTTAGGCTTGATTGCTTGCAATTGTAGGCATGTAATGGATCATAGCTATAATATGTAAGTGGATGATAGATAGTATATATGTAATGGATGGAAAAATGAAAGAAAGATGCCTCCTTTAATAGTGATTTCGGGGTTCAATTTTGCGGATGTCGACCTCACTGGGTGGGAGAATGAAAATATTGTACATTAGGCCCAAAACCCACTAATTTAAAATCCCAAAGGTATAGGTTGAACTAGGTTCAACCTATACCTAGGAGGGTAAATTTTGAGGCAAAATTAGTGGGGCTCAAGAACTATTAAGGGGCTCATGGAAAAGTAGAGAGAAATATAGGGAAATAAGGCATAAACACATCCATAATCGAGACAATCAGTAAAATGGGGGCCCAAATAGATCCTAGAGCTTCCAAATTAATGGGTGCTAAATTTTTAGACCCTATACATTTAACCCCCACTTTAGCTGGTGTATGAGACATACTCATGGTAAAGTAGATCAAATGCATAAGATGATCTCACCAAAGTTAAGGAGACAAGGAAAATATCAAGCCCCCAAGTGACTTAAGTCCTCATTGTTTTCATATCTGATGCAATTATGGTAAGTGAGTTTTGGAGATGTCATGATGCAGATTTGATTACAGGATGATCATATATGATGTTGTCATTGATGTCAACTATTGACTTTGTGTTCTTAGTATGTTGCCAAGCATAGTTGCGATGAATGAAATGTTGCAGTGAGTTCAGTGGTTTCTATGTTTATGGGAGACTTAGGTGTGTCTCTAGATGTCTAATACATGACTGCTACTACTGAAGTGATCTTATGTGGAAGTTGTGATCGGTTGAAGTATAACAGTGCAACTGCTAGAATAGTTAATTATAGGTGATAGATGACTTGAATGTCTTGAAAAATATGTCATATCTTGTAGCGCGGGTACAGAATATGGTGCTCAACAATGTTCATATGCTATAGTGGCAACCACAACTAATTTGAGTGATCGGTGTGAAGGACAAATGATCGGTGAACAAAGACAAATTTTTTATTAGGTTACAATGTTTGTGTTCTTGAGTGATAGTTGATAAATCTTTGATAGGTGATCAGTGTTGAGGTTGTGATGGAATCAGTTGAGTCAGTCACGATCTGGTGATGTGTCTTTATGATTGGAGGTGATGAACTGGCTTCACATTGTTTGATGCTAGTGTGTGGAGAATATTCTAGAGGAAGCTTGTGTTTGACTCATTGACACAACATTTTATGTAAATCATTGTATTGGCCGACACGGTCTTGGAAATATATTTTGTGCATTTAATTTTGTTAGCTGGCGCGTTAGATTTGAGCAGGATGTTTTGAAATTCTAATTTAGGGTTTGATTGAGGTCGTGGACTTAAAGTTCAGTATATAATGGATGAAGTTGAAGGTTGAATGTGCTGACCGTGTGTTGGACAAGTGCGGTGCAAAGTGCAAGTTGCGATCAAGCTAGGGAAGAGTTAAGTGTGTTGTGAAGATATTGTGTGCTTCAGTGGATCTAATCAAGCACAAGTAGTGCTTTTTTGCAGACCATTCTTTCTCTTGTCCCCTAACATTTGCAACAGGGTAAATCCCTTAACAAGGTAGATCCTAACAACTCTTTGTTGTAAATACTCTAACAAGGTGACACTTTGACAAGTGTTTAAAGACCTCTAACAAGGCCACTCTTAATAGGGTAAAGGTCCTGTAGACACCTAAAATTGACCAGGTGTTTCTTAATCATCCAAATTTGCAAATCTCAGCCAATTGCCCTAAATCTCAACAAAATGCATCAAAATGGATTAAAATAAAATTAAATGGACATTTATCAAGTAAATTGGACAAAATCAAATAAAATCAAAGGATTAATTAATAATGACATCAAATAATCAAATATAAGCCTAAAAGGGATCAATAAAAATTATATAATTGATTTTAATTAATTAATTGTGTAGTTTTTAATCAAAAATAAAATCCAACCCATTCACCCTTACATGACTAATTTAATTAATTGATTGAATTAAATAAATCCTAATTTCTTTCAACTCAATTTGATCAACCAATGAGAATTAAGGATTTTGTCTTTTTGTCCCACCCTTTGAGGACAACCATTTAAATGGGTCCCCCCATTTGAAACCATTTGAGGGATAAAACTCAACCAAGGATTAACCCATGGTCAATTCACTCTACCCCTTACCCTTGGAAATTTGCTATAAATACAAGCCATTTTGTATGCATTTCATATCCTAGAAAATTCGAATGCATAGCATCCTTATTATAGGCAATTTGTGAGTAATTGAGAGCATAGTGAGCATTTGCATAGTATTTTGATCATTTGTAGAAGCAAATTGTTGATTTGAGGAGCATATCATGAGCATTTGAGTTAAAATTCCATATCATTTGAGAGAATTGAGCTAGATTTAGGCATTTATCTTTAAATTTCTCATTCTAAGATTGTCCTTGAGAGAGATTAAGGCTGAGAGCTCTTTAAACAAAGCTTAGATAGGGAACCATGAGATGTCATGAATTTAATTGCAATTCTTAGATTAAATTGTCATTTTCTTTCCATAGAATTGTAGTTTAGAATCCTAATTTCATGAAGGTGTAATTTCTCACACACATGTCCTAATAGGCATAAGGAAAATAACTCAATCCAGTAGCACCTAACAATGTTTTTGTAACCTCCCAACATGGTTAAGCTCCTCACAAGGCGTACTTCAAAAAAGTACATCATTTAGTGGGTACTAATTCCCACCGTGGTTTTCTCCCTATTTGGGTTTCCACGAGATAAATCTATGTGTCAAATTTGTGGATGGACTTGCATGTTTATGATTTTCAGTTGTTGTGATTAAGGATAATATTGTGAATGTTGGTTTAAAGTTTAAGAGGTTGATAAGTTGGATTATTTGGTAGATCACTGATTCACCCTCCCCCCTCTCAGTAATATGGTCTTAGGACTAACAATTGGTATCAAAGCATTGGTCCTTTGTTGTGGTGAAGCTTAACAGCTTGAGATAAAGATTTGAAGATGATGAGAAAGGAAGGTCCTAAATTCACAAGAGAAAACTACTCAGTTTGGTGCCGTTGGATGAAGCTCTATCTTAAAGGTATGGGTGATCAATAATGGGATCATGTGGCTAAAAAGTATAGTGTCCCTTCAAGAACCCCAACTATAGATTAATTAAAGGTTAGACAAGAACATATTGCTACTATGAAAGCTATTGCTAGTACTCTTTCAGATGCAGAGTTTATTGATGTCAAAGACTTGAATACTGCTAATGAGATGTGGGAGAAGTTGAAGAATGTCCATGGTGGAGATCCACATGTGCAGAAGGCAAAGGTTGATAGTTTGAAAGAAAATTATGATGATATGGCGATGCAAGAAAATGAGAACATTGAGAAAATACAGTCAGAGAATCAAAGAAGTTGTTGTTGTTGTTATCCGAGGTGTTGGTGGTAATCTTCACGAGGAGGATGTGGTAAGAAAAATGTTGAGAACTTTATTTCCTCAGTATGTTATTAGGGTTTCAGCTATTCAAGAGCTCAAATCTCTAGGAATTTATACTATTACGCTTAATGCATTAATTGGGAAACTAACTGCATTTGTGTTAAGCAATTATGATAATAGTATGCCAAAAGTTGAAGCTTCTTTCAAGTCATCATTGACTCTTTCACCACCTAGGAAAGGAAAGGAGATATCTAATAGTTCTTTAGCATGTTACTCTAATGATTATGAATCTATCTTGTTTGAAGAAAGAGAACAAGAGGAATTGGAAGCTTTATTTGCTAGAAGAATGCCTAGAGGGAAAGGAAAATATAAAGGTAATTTGCCTTTGAAGTGCTTTGCATGTAACAAAATTGGACATATTGCCTCTAGATTCCATGACAATGACAAGAAGGAGAAGCCAAGAAGATTCAAGGATAAGAACAAGAAATTATGCTTCCTATTTGAGGAAGGTGTTATCGATGAGGAATCTAATCGAAGAGATGAAGAAGAAATTGTGTTTGCTGCAGTAAAGGAAGAACCCTTAGAAGAATGTGAGAAATCTTTGGTTTCTAACCTGAATCACAATGGTAACTGGATTATTGATAGTGGGTGTACTCATCATATAACTGGTGATAGAAGAAAATTTATCAAGTTGGAAGAGTGTGATGGAGGCTCGGTAAGATTTGGAAATGATGCTCCTTGTTTGGTAAAAGGTAAATGATCTATTGCTTTGAATGATAAAATAATTTGTTATGATGTTTACTGAGTTGATGATCTGAGATACAATTTTTTAAGTGTTGCCTAGTTGAATAACAAAGGATATAGATTGGAGTTCAGTGGAGGTATATGTAGGATTATTGGGAAATCAAAAGAATTGATTGCTACTAGTGAACAAACTAAAGGTAACTTGTTCCATCTAAATTTTACTATTAAGAGTTGTCTGATTGCTAAGGTTGAAGATTGTTGGTTATGACATTAGAGGTTTTGTCATGTAAATTTTGATAACTTGACTAAAGTTAGTAAGATGAAGATAGTAAGAGGTTTTCCTAACCTAGTGAAACCAAATAATGTAATGTGCAAAGAATGTCAGCTTGGGAAGTTAACAAGTTCTAGTTTCATTAGTAAAAATTATTCTTTTGAAAGTATTTTAGATCTGGTTCATACTAATCTATGTGGTCAAATGAAAATCTAGAGTTACTATGGTGATAGATATTGCATGTTGTTTGTTGATGATTATTCTAGAATGACGTGGGTTATATTTTTAAGAGACAAATCTGAAGCTTTTCACATGTTTAAGATCTACAAAGCCAGAGTGGAGAAGGAGACCGGTAAGACCCTGAAATGTCTTAGATCTGACAGAGGAGGTGAGTTTTCTTCACATGAGTTTACTACATATTTTGAAGAAAAGGGAATTAAAAGGAAAATGTCAACTCCTAGGATACCTAAACATAATGGTATTGTTGAAGGAAGAAACATATCTATCATTGATTGTGCTAGGACATCAATGATTCAGAAGGGTGTTGCACATACATTTTGGAGAGAAGTGATGAGCATTGTTGTTTACCCATTAAATAGAGTTAAGTTGAAGAAAGGTACAAACAAATATCCCTATGAGTTGTGGTATGGTAGATGACCATATGTAAGTTATTTCAATTTTTTTTGGGAGTAGATGCTATATAAAAAGAGATGAAAATATAGGTAAGTATGACCCAAGAAGTGATGAGGGGATATTATTAGGATACTCATATAAGAGAAAATCCTATAAGTACTTGAACAAGAGAACAAATACGATAGTGAAAAGTGCTAGTGTAAGAATAGATGATTTTTTTGAGAAAAATGATGAATCCAACAAGAAGGAACCTGAAGACTATCATGGGTTTGTATATGTACAACAGGTCAATGAACATGAACCGATACAAGTGGTTGAAGAAACTCCTAGAACTGTACCAATATTGCCAAAGTATGTAAAGTTGAATCATTCCCTTGATCAAATTATTGGTGACAAAAATGCTGGTGTGTTAACAAGAAGAAAGGCGAGAGAAGGTACTTGTTTACTATCTCAGTTTGAGCCTAAAACAGTTAAATATACATTAAAAGATGAAGGTCGGGTGAAAGCTATGGAAGAATAATTAGTGCCTATTGAGAAGGATAAAACCTGGACATTAGTGCCTAGACCAGTGGACAAGAATGTGATTGGTACTAAGTGGATTTTTAGAAACAAGATAATTGAGACACATGAAGTGGTAAGGAACAAGACAAGATTGGTGTGCAAAGGATATGCACAAGAGGAAGGCTTGGACTATGGTGAAACATTTGCACTTGTGGACAAACTTGAAGGTGTAAGGATATTGCTTGCATATGCTACTTATAAAGGATTCAAAGTATGTCAAATGGATGTTAAGTTAGCTTTTCTTAATGATGTTTTGGAAGAAGAGGCATACATTAAACAACCTCAAGGATTTTATAAATTAGAAGGCAAGAACATGGTGTGCAAATTATAGAAAGCTTTGTATGGGTTAAAACAAGCACCTAGAGCATGGTATGAACGATTGCATTCATATATGATTCAGATTGGTTTCATCGGGACTAGTGATAACAATAATGTGTATTTGAAGATTGAGAAAGATAACAGATGTCTTCTTGTAGAGATATTTGTAGATGATATCATTTTTGGTGGCAATGAAGAGATGAGAAGATCATTTGCAGATGGGATGATGAAAGAATTCAAGATGTCTATGATCGGTGAGATTAAGTTATTCATTGGATTGTAGGTTCAATAGATGAAGAAATGGTATCTACATAAGCCAGTCCAAATATGTAAGGGAAGTATTGAAGACTTTTGAGTTAGAAGACTAAAAACTGGTTGGTACCCCTATGGTAACCGGTTGCAAACTATCAAATGAAGATGATTCTAAAGAGGTGGATGAGAAACTTTACAGGTCCATGATAGGAGAGCTACAATATGTAGTGCACATTAGAAAAAGCATAGCACAGACAATTAGATTGGTGGAAATATGTTCTAATTATAAGGAATCTCATTTGGTTGTAGTAAAGAGAATCTTCAAATATCTTAAGGGGACTGAAGACTATGGTCTCTTTTATGGACATAAAGGTGATTTCTCTTTGAATGTGTTCAGTGATGTTGCTTGGGAAGGTAATGATGATGATCGAAAGAGAACAAGTAGAGGTGCATTCTTTCTTGGTGAGAGTCTTGTATCTTGGACAAGTAAGAAGAAGAACTGTATATCTCAATCAATAGCTGAAGTTGAGTATGTTGCTACTGCAATTAATTGTACACAGGTAGTATGGATCAAGTAGTTTCTAGAAGGAATTCAAGAGAAGGTAACTAAACTAGTGGTTATCTATTGTGACAATACAAGTTCTATTAACATTTTAAAGAACCTGATGATGCACTCTAAGACAACATATAGCTATCAAATATCATTTTCTTAGAGAATAGGTACATGAAAAGGAAGTGAGGTTGGAATATGTGCAAACTAAGGAGCAGGTTGCTGATTTTTTTCACTAAACGATTGCCCAAGGATACATTTGAGTATCTAAGAGGTAGGTTGGGGGTCATTCCCCTATCTAAGTTGAATTAGAATATGTAGTTGCATCAATATTAGTGTATTCATTGAATATCTTTTTGTGTGGATTGATGTTGTGGGGATACTCCTTCTCAGGAGCAGTCTATGTAGTACCGTGTTTTGATTAGTCAGGTTCAACAGAGCAGATATCAGGTGTGTTTGACACTTTGGCATTATTATCAAAGGGGAGAATGTATGTATAAAAAAGTGGAAACATTTTTATGTGTAGATTTGCAGAAGATAGAAGTAGAAACATTTTTATGTGTAGAGTTGCAGAAGATAGAAGTGGAAACATTTTTATGCATAATGCATCATGTTGGTGAGAGGAAGCTTGAATATCGATAGAGAGTGTTGCATGGAGTGTTTCCATCTATGCTAAAGGGGGAGATTGTTGGCATATTTATTGCAGTGATGGTAAGTGAGTTTTGGAGATGTCATGATGCAGATTTGATTACAAGATGATCAAATATTATGTTGTCATTGATGTCAACTATTGACTTTGTGTTCTTATTATGTTACCAAGCATAGTTGTGATGAATGAAGAATTGCAGTGAGTTTCAGTGGTTTCTATCTTTATAGGAGACTTAGGTGTGTCTCTAGATGTCTAATACATGACTACTACTACTGAAGTGATATTATGTGGAAGTTGTGATCGCTTGAAGTATAACAGTGCAACTGCTAGAATAGTTAATATTAGGTGATAGATGATTTGAATGTCTTGAAAAATATTTTTTGTATCTTGTAGCACGATTACAAAATATGGCAGTCAATAGTGTTTGAATGCTACAGTTGCAACTGCAACTAATTTAAGTGATTGGTGTGAAGGATAAATGATCGGTGAGAAGAAACATAGTTGTTATCAGGTTACAATGTTTATATTCTTCAGCGACAGTTGAAAAATATTTGATCAGTGATCGGTGTTGAGGTTGTGATGGAATCAGTTGAGTCATTCATGATCTGGTGACATGTCTTTATGATTGGAGGTGGTGATCTGGGATCATGTTGTTTGATGCTAGTGTGTGGAGAAGATTCTAGAGGAAGCTTATGTTTGGTCAAAACGTGTTTGACTCCTTGACACAATATTTTATGTAAATCATTGTATTGACTGAGATAGTCTTGGAAATATGTTTTATGCATTTAATTTTGTTATGTGGCACATTGGATTTGAGCAGGATGTTTTGAAATTATAATTAGGGTTTGATTAAGGCGGTGGACTTAAAAGTTCAGTATATAATGGATGATGTTGAACGTTGAATGTGTTGATCATATGTTAGACAAGTGTAGTGCAAAGTGTGAGTTGCGATCAAGCCAGGGAAGAGTTAAGTGTGTTGTGAAGATATTGTGTGCTTCAGTGGATTTGATCAAGAAAAGGTAGTTTTATTCTACAGATCATTCTTTCTGTTGTTCCCTAACAATTGTAGAAGGTTAAATCCCTTAACAGGGTAGATCTTGATAGATATTTGTTGTAAATCCTCTAACAAGGTGACACTTTGAAATTTTTTTAAAGCCCTCTAACAAGGCTACTCTTAATTGGGTAAAGATCCTAACATGCCTAAGGAAAATCCTTTAATTGGGTAGCACCTAACAATGTTGTTGTGAACTCCTAAAAGGGTTAAGCTCGTCACAAAGTGTACTTCAGAAGAGTACATCATTTAGTAGGTACTAATTCCACCATGGGTTTCTCCCTATTTAGGTTTCCACGAGATAAATCTGGGTGTCAAATTTGTGGATGGACTTGGATGTTTATGATTCTCATTTGTTGCGATTAAGGATAATCTTGTGAATGTTGGTTTAAATTTTAAAAGGTTGATAAGTTGGATTATTTTGTAGATCACTAATTCACTCCCCCCTCAGTAATGTGATTGTATAACTAACACTCATCAAATCAGAAACTAAGATAAGAGAGACATCACTTAGGAGAGAGAGAGAGAGAGAGAGAGAGAGAGAGAGAGAGAGAGAGAGAGAGAGAGAGAGAGAGACCTAGTAAGATTGTATGTCTTACTGTTGACCACACAAAAGCGCCGCAAGAGATGACATTTAAAGTGCTGGTAGGGGTTGTGTGTCGTGCTAGTCAATCCAGCTAGGATCTGTCCTTAAATATTGTATGTTAATAAGGGATCCAACAAAGAGCGATCTGTCCTTAAGGATTGTATGTCCATTCAAGGATCCAAAGTACAGGGATAAGTTCTTAAGGATTGTATGTCCATTAAGGGATCCAAAGTTTAAAGCATCACCAAAAGTTAGTGCGTGCAAAATGTGAGCATAGTGTATGCCCCCATGTTAAAGCTATTGTGAGCGCCTTAATGGGAGAAATGAATTTAATGAAGCGTACATGCATCCACTAGAAACATTTCCACTGTGAAATCCCCCTAAGAAAGGACAAATCAAGGGAAATGAGCACATGACAAAGAGACCACGAAAGGGATCTACCAACCATGGTGTCAGTAGGTCATATGATAACTCATGTGTATCATAATTATGTCAAAATGAAATGTCATCATTTCCCAAAGGAAGTATAACTAAAAAAAATGGAAGAAAGGCACGTAAGAATCACGAAGATGATTCATTTTGGCCGACATCATGGAGACAAAAAAAATAGGTTGTACCACTTTGCATCATCCCAAGTAGACAACAAAAATGCACATTTATAAATAATGGAACGTGTACAAAATAGCACATAATGACATATAGAAGAAGCAAGATACAAATAGAAGAATGATTACGACATGGTGATTCCTTTATCACCTTGCGTCGAATTAGCAACACAGGTCATTTAAAGAAATATAAACAAGACATATACCAAGAAACACATCATAGGGGAAATACATCATGACAAACAAAGAAAAAGAAAAGAAAAGAAAGGATCCAATGTACAAGAGCATCTAGTCAAGCGTATCGTCTACCCCCATCTTGATCCATAATGTTTAGGGAAGGTGGGTAACTCGCAAGAGGAGAAACATCAAGCACAAAATATGGAACAATAGCCATCAAAGACCCTGCTGTGAAGAAAGGTCACTATGTTCGGGATTAGGAGTGATAGATAACTGTTGTCAAAGCGTAGCTGGTAAATCATTATCAAGGTCAATAGTTTCATACATATCATTAGAATCACTAGCATGCATATCATTTTAAATATCACGAGCATCATCATCAAGAGTATCTTCTTCATCAAGATTAATTGTAATAGAATCCAATATATGAATAACATTGTCATGTTTGTTCATTTTAACTTTGTTCATTTCCTCTGTAGGCTCAAGCATGTGTTGGTCAAAGGAAAGTGAAGTATGAGGAAGGGTATGAGGTGAAAAAATATTTTGGGAAACATGTTCATGAGCTCTAGTACGATGTTTGCGACAACGATCATGAGCATGAAAGTTACATTTGGTTTTACTAAATATTTGGGCTGGAATAGGGTCAATCAACATTAGGTCCTTTTCTTCTTTAGGAGGAAGAATTGAAGGAACCACACTATTTTGAGAGATGACAGGACGAGGATGTGGATAAGGAGGAAAAGGTGGTGTAAGAAGAAGGCCACGACTAGGAACATCCTTAGGTTTTCTAAGTTCACAGATTTTTTGAATCTTGAAGGCTTGGTATGATTAGAAAAGATAATCAGGATGAACTATAGGTTGTTGAGGAATGTGAGGCCAAAAAATATCAAGGTCAACGGAGTCTCGAGGTATGAAAGGATGATAAATAATATGGTTAATAGTCATGATCTCTCAATTGTGAGGAAATTTAACACATTTATGAATAGGAGAAGGTATGCCATTCATAGAGTTAAGCCAAGGAAGACCAAGTTTAATTTGAAATTGATTAGAAGTAGGAATAATAGTGAAAGTAGTTCTTAAAGTATTACCACCAACTTCCACATGAAAGGAAATGGAACCATGGGAAGGATAAAGGAAACTATTACAAGTTTGAATCGAGACTTCAGATTTGTCATATCAATCTTTATGCAATCGTTTACTATAAGGACGCTCTTCAGTTATCACATTCACCATGCAAGCGAGATCAACAAGGATACCACAAGAAGGAATATTAGCAACTTTAGTGACAACGTAAAGAGGCCCATCGGGTGCCTTAATGGTTTCAACAGGATCAAAGGTAACACAAGAGGGAGGTGAAGGTTGAATTTTAGGTTGAGCTTTATGTTCAGTTTTGACATGTTCAATTTGGTTAAAAATATGAGTAGCTTCATCAACCTTCTCATCATAATCAATGTGCGTGGGAGAAGAAGGTTGATCCAATAGGATTGGTTGAATGATATGGAAAAGGATTAGTACATATTTGAAAATTCTGATTAGTTGGTCAACTGATTTGTTTCCTTTCTTAATATCAGTATCTACAAATGTAGCATTAGAATCAATAAGATCTTGAACCACATTTTTCAAGGAATAACATTTTTCAGTATCATAACCAGCTTGACGATGGAATTGACAGAAAGATTTGGGATCAAAGAATCTAGAAGGTAGTTTGGATGGGTCAATTGGTTTGATAGGAGGAAGTTTAGTCATGTTTGCATTCATTAATTTCAAAATCAATTACGTAAAGATTTAGAAAGTGGAGTAAAAGTATGAGAAGGTCTAAACATAGAGAAAAAGGAGTCACACCTTTGGATGTTGCTGCCACTTGTTCATCAACTATGTTAGATGATTTATTGATTTTGATGTAGTTGGTAGTCTTCTAAAATTTGTTGAAATTGGATGTGATATCACTTTTATCAATGGGAACATGAGCCATTGGAGTGTTTCTCTCAAATTGATTCACTTGAAGTTGATAATGGTGAAGCACTGCAAATAATTGTGAAAAGGAAGAAAACTTAGTAAGGATTATCTTATCTCTAGTGTCCTTTTGTAAATTAGTAATAAAAATGCGTTGTATATGAACATCATGAACATGATAAGATATCTGAGCATGCAAATGCTTAAATATACCAATAAAATCACTAACTTTTTCTTTGAGAAATTTGAGGACCAATGTTGTTTTGAAATTGTTGAATAAAAACATTAGCAAGATTAAAGGAATCATCGAATAAAGAGGGAAATAAGAATACCATTGCAAGGTTTTGTCTCGAAAGGTTCTAGTAAACAACTTTGTCATGAACCTATGGTTGGGAGAAAAATCATTACATAAGGTTTGAAAATTTCTAACACGAGTCACATGATCACCCTTACCATTATATGTCTCAAGATGAGGAATCTCAATACTTTGTGGAATAACAACTTGGATAATATCTATGGATAAATGACTAGAAATATCACATGTGGGAATGTTGAATTTGGATTAATTCAAAGAAGCAAGTTATTGTTGCAAAGAGGAAATAGTTTGAGCTAAGCTATTAATGGTAGAATCAATGGAAGAAATGATAGGAGGAGAAATATTGGAAATGTTAGGAATATTGTTTGAAATGGAGGGAATGTTGGAAGAAGCATCAATATGGTAGGAGCATTGTTGGAAGTAGGATTGGGATATGAAAAAGGAACACTATGATAGAGGCATAGAGGAAGGAAATGAAACACATGGAACACTTGTAGGAAGAATAGGATTAGGGAGACTCACATGTGTGGGGTTAGAAGTTTGGATTTAAGTTGTGATGAGAGGTGGAGCATAAATGGAAATACTAGGAATAGAAGTATAAATAGGTAAAGAAGTTTCAACACTTGTAGTAGGGGGAGCATAGCCTAATTCTTGAGCACATTTTGTAAGATGTTTAACATTAGAATTACTAATATGTAAAATGCCACGCAAGAGGTTAAGACCATGCTCATCATTATGAATGTGTTTCTTTAAAACTTCTACAACGGAAAGAGCTTCATGATTATGATTCTCTTGAGCTAACCAATGTTCTAACTTTTTAAATTCATTATCAATATTTTGCACTTGGGTAGGAGGAACTCTTAATGCTTCATCTTCATCATGAAGAGAATGAGAAGAGTTGTTCTCCATGATAGGATTGGTTTCATGAGGATGCATGGTGGTTTCATCAAGATTCCCAGGAAAGAAGGGATGTTCAGAATCAAAGGAATCCATGAATCTATGAGTTCTAATTGGAATACTATAGGTTGGACTCAAAGTGATAAAGATTATACACAAAGAAATGAAAGGAAGATAAAATGCAATTTAAAAATGTAATGTAAATAGAGATTATCACAATGCATATAAAGTAAATCTAGATATGAAAGAAGATTTTAACAACAAATGAACTTATATTTAAATGTATACCATGTAACCAAAACAAATTCTAATCTAAATATGGGAATGGAAAATCTATATAGACAAAGCATGTAAGAGATAATCTAGCTATGTCAAGGAAATCTAACACCAAGTTAAAAAGAAGGAATGTAAATGCAATGCCAACTAGATGCAAAGAAGATCTAACCACCAAATCAGAAGGTTGTGTGTTCGATTCATGTCAGGTTCACCAAAATGTATATGGTGAAATGGTGATCAATGGTAAACCACCAAGTCACACATGTACATTAAAAAGACCCCAATTTCTATCCGCAAGCCAAGTCAGATTGGTACAACCCAAAGGATGCAAGGGAAAAAATGCAAGATGTAGCTAAGGGGAGAATTTAGGGCATTTTCTTTTGTGATGTATGGAAGATAATGATAAGAACTCTTATATTTATGATTAAGAGAAGATATAACAAGGTACAACAACATATATGATTTATGTAAAGTAGATGAAAGATTCAGGAAAAATAATGTGTGTACCTAAAAATAGGAGAGGATGAATTTTCATACACCAAATGAGCCAAGACATGGATACAAGAAGTTTTGAAAGCGGAGAAGAAAAGAAAAACCCCTTGTGAATTATTAATGAGGCAAAGCCTGAGAGAGAAAGAGAGAGAGAGAGAGTATCTTATTTACAATAACTTCATAGAGTAGAAATGAGAGAGGAGAATCTCTTAAACAGAGATGAGGAGAGGAGTTACTAAGCAACACACCAATCTATGAATGCCAACATTCATAATAGGTGTGTGAAAAGTATCATCATCCTAATTAAATAAATACAACCAAGGAAAGATCAAATATTCTAACACCCCCTTAATCTTTACTTGGGGTGTTTACATCAATGGGTATCCACCCCAAATTTGACAATGAATTTGAAACCTCTCTTTAGAAAGAGGCTTTCTCAAAATATCTTCAACTTGATCTTCCCCCTTGCAATAGATGAGGGACACTTTCTTGCTTTCAACTTGTTCTCTAATAAAGTGATGTTGTAGAGAAATATGCTTTGTCCTTGTATGAAAAATATGATTCTTTTCCAAGGCAATGACACTTTGGTTGCACAAATAAAAAGGTGTAGGATCTTGTTGAGGTAGACCCAAGTCTTCAAGTAATCTTCTAATCCATAAATCTTGTTTAAAGAAATTTGAACATCCTTTATATTTAGCTTCAGTAGAACATAGAAAAATAGAATGTTCCTTTTTTTACTTTTCCATGAAATTGCACCTGAACCAACAAAAAAACAATAACCATAAGTAAATTTACCATCATTGGGATCTCCTCCTAGATCTGAATTAGTACATCCCTTTAAAGTAAAATAAGAACATGTATCGTAAAATAAACTAACATCAATAGTTCCTCTAATATATTTTTAAATTCTTTTTACAATTTTGAAATGAGTTTGTTGAGGTTTAGACATAAATGTAGAATCTAAACTTTGAGAAAAACTTCTAGCAACTAGTCTAGCTTTAAACTTACTAATTTCATTATTGTCATTTAATTTTGTTTTGTATAAGCATTTGCATGAAACCAAATTCTTACCATGAGGTAAACTAACTAAATCCCATGTGTTATTGGAAATCAAAATATCATAATCTTCTTTCATAGCATTTTTCCCATTCAAGTTATGTAATCATCACTTTCTTAAAGTAATATTTTAAACCAAATAGGATTTCTCTTGGAAGTAATAGACTCATCACTAGAAGAAGAATCATGAGGAGTAGAGTTAGTATTATCATAATCACTATCACTAGAAGGAATAGAAATAGATTCATTAGGAGTAGGGTTTAGAGAAGGAGGTTGGTCCTGCACAACCACAACTTTACTTCCACTTAATTAAACATCTTGCACATTAGAACAATCATGTACTCTATTTTCTGCAATACAAACATCTCTTGCAACTTGAACTTTGTTAGTAGAAGTATTATAAACTCTATATCCTTTAGTTTGTTCATCATACCCAAAAAATATTTAAGGAGAAGATTTAGCATCCAATTTGTGCCTCTTTTGTTTAGGTGTATGAACATAAGCAATTGAACCAAAAATTCTCAAATTTTGTAAATTGGGCTTCCTACCAGACCAAGCTTCTTCGGGAGTTTTATCTTTTAAAGCTTTAGTAGAAGTCCTATTAATGATATATGTAACACAAGACATTGATTCAGCCCAAAACTTATAATCCATATTTTTATAATGTAACAAACATCTAGCCATTTCAACAATAGTTCTATGCTTCCTTTCCGCCACACCATTTTGTTGTGGTATATTTAAAATCAGTATACCTGAGATCCTCCAATTGACCTTGGAGTTGAATCTTTCTTGATTCATTAGGGCTATCATAGGTGTTTTTCAAAATATCCCATGCTACACATGTTGTAGTACAGTTAGCAATCAAAACATATAAAACGAGACTTTAAAAAATTCCAATGAGACCAAGTGCTTCCTCGTTTTTAACATTCCAAGTGTCTATGTCAGCTCAAGGAGCAGTGGCAGAGTAACATTAGTAGCAACATCTAACATATGTTTAAAATGAAAAATGACTTGGAAATATGCATCTTCCAAGCATGATAGTTAGTATTGGTTAACTTAATTTCAGGAATGAGAGTAGACATAACTACGTAAAAAATAATGAAAATAACTTTATGATTAAATAATAACGAGTAAGAAACACTGATAATTTAATGCCAAAGAGTCATAAATTTGAATTTAATGCAATGTTAATAATTTTTTGAGTTGTTTAAATAACCATTAAAAAAATAATTATTTTTTTTGTTAAAACTTGAATTTAAACTATTAAACAAAAAAATCTTTATTGGAAAACTACTAAAATGTTGTGATATTGGTATTAGGATTCAACTGTGTAGTTTTTGAGTCAAACTCATTGACCCATAATTCATGAGTAGTGGTTCACATGAACCCATCTCTCATGAGAATGAATATTTGAATCTTTAATGTTATTAAAAACTTATTAAAACTATATGATAATTTGACTCTTTAAAAAAACTATATAGAATTTTATTTAAAAAATGATTTAACAAACTATAGAAAGCTTATATAAAAACTATTTTAAAAACAAAAACTATTTAAAAACAATGTAATTAAACTACTAAAAAAATAATTAAATTAAATTAAAAAACAATGTATTTAATATTATAAAAAAAAAAACAATATTATTAAATTATTTAAATAGGATATTGAAACTATTTAAAATAGATTTTAAACTATTTAAAACCAATGAAATTAGGCCAAATTCAAAATGAGTCAACGAGATTAAAAAAAGGTTCAAAACTACAAAAGAAACAGTGATTATTATGTGCAGGAAAAAGAGTTGTTACGTATGGAGGTTGGAGGATAGAAGCTTGAGGAGGGAGAGAGACGTGGTTGAAGGAGTTTGAAAGATGGGTAAACTTGGAGCAACGTTACATATGGAAGAACATACTTTTGGCAGTGAGCTTCTGTAATCGTTAGGTAAGTAACTATTTTTGAGCGCAAACTAGGAGATTGGAGGCAGCGATTGAACTAATATATAGACTGAATCAGACTGAAATAACAGAACTAAGCAATAGTTTGACTATCCAGAGAGGTCGTTTGGGGCGAAGGAAGGCGACATTCAACGAAAAATTGAAATGAGGAAGGGGTATAATATGTTGTCCAAGCACCAGATTCCTTGGAAATTGCACAATATTCTGTGTTAGAAGATGACATGAAGCGAAGGCCTAAGGTCTTTAGGTGACAAAGACTATAGTCTTGAGACTAGAGAAGAATGCTGCTAAGTTTGAAATGAGCTCGAATGCAAGGTTGGAGGGAAACACTTGGAGTGGATTAATAAGCCTTTGGAGTAGATTACACGAATGAAAGAGAATATTGTTTATAAAAAAATAGAGATTTATGACATAGATATAAACAATAACTGATTAATATAAGTATGCAAATCAAATAGAATTAGATAAAAAAAAAGTAAAAAGGGGACATAGATAAGTCGTGATGAAACTATTAAATACAGATTACAATGAAACATGCAATAAAAAATGTGAGATATACATATTTTATAAACACAAATGCACAGAAATGGAAGAGAAACCTGCAAATGAAATATGAGACAAGACAAAACTTTAACGTTGAAATATAAATATTAGAAAAACCTGCAATAAAAATGTGTTAAGAAATGAAACTCAAGCTTCTCTCTCTTTAAAAAAAAACCTCTAAAACAAGGTGTGTTTCACAAAATGGTAACCTTCAACAACTTTCACTCAAACAAGGATTAGTAACCCAAACTTTTATACGATGAAATGAAAAATCAAGAGCAAGGAAATAAATAAGAATCCAATAAAGTTATTTGAAGAGAATATTGTTACCATGAGAAATGCATAAACTAGGAGCATACACCAAAAGAGTCAAGACAAGGAGACAAAAAATTTTGAAAAGGGAAAATCAAAGAAAAATCCCTTGTGAATTATGAGAGAGAGAGACTTATTTACAATAAATTCATAGAGTAGAAATGAGAGAGAGGAGCATCTCTTAAATAGAGATGAGGAGAGGAGTTACTAAGTAACTCACCAATCTATGAATGCCAACATTCATAATAAGTGTGTGCAAAGTGTCATCATCCTCTTAAGGAGGATAAACCATTTTCCTTAATAAAAGAATTACAAAGAAATGTCATGTCCTCCTACTTGTACTAGAGGACAAAATATATGTATGATACCTTGGTTTATCCTAATTAAATAAATACAACCAAGGAAAGATTAAATATTTTAACAGTGATGTATGGAATAAAATGATAAGAACTTTTATGTTTATGATTAAGAGAAGATATAACAACAAGGTACAACAATAGATCTAATCTGTGTAAAGTAGACGCAAGATGTAGGAAAAAGAATGTGTACCAGAAAATAGGAGAGGATGAAGGTGCTCAAATGCTGATATTTTATTTGGCAAAGTCGAGAAATGTTTCGATACCTGAATCAAGTAGTCTGTGATCTATAACTCTGAAACTTGCAACTTTCTATTCCATCTCAGGAACAGGTCGAAAGTGGTTCGACCTGTAGCCACGTATAGGTTGAAGGTTCGACCTATACCCAATCTGTTCAAAATCATAAATAGAAAGTGGATCTGTGCATCTCTTCTGATTGTCTTTCTAACTTTGTAACTGGTATCTGCACTCAGAATGTCAGATTATATGTTGAAGGTTTGACCTATACTCGATACTGTCATAATCTAAAATAGAAAATGGATCTGGAAAGTTCTTCCAAATGCGATCCTGGATCTGTAGCCAAATGTGCACTTTGGACCTACGTCTGCACACAAAAGAAAAGGGTAAATTGTTGGGGGAAAGGGGATTGCCTTGATCAAACCCCCATTTAGGAATTAACCTTGAAATAAAATAAGTAAAATCATGTAAAACAAGACAAATGTAAGTATTCACCTTGCTTGTCAAACCCTTGTGGATGGACATGGATCTGTTATACTCATACAAATGTATGCTTGCTTGATTGAAGATTGAATTGTAGAAGGTAGGATGTCTTCACCAATACAATAGATCTACACTTGCCAAATCATGGATCATGGATGTATGTATGCTTGACATGCTTGAATGAAGAAATGGATATGGATCCTCTTTTTCAATTGGGAAGTCCTTCACTACTCCATCATGAGAGAGAGATTCATACAATAGTCTTCAAATCTTGGAGCCAAATCTTTGCTTGCTTAAAATCACCTTAGGCTTAATTGCTTGAAATTGTAGGCATGTAATGGATCATAGATATCATATGTAAGTGGATGATAGATATTAGATATGTAATGGATGGCAAAATGAAGGGAAGAGACCTCCTTTTATAGTGATTCGGGGTTCAATTTTGCGGAGGTCGACCTCACTGGGCGGGAGAATGAAAATACTGTGCAGCAGGCCCAAAACCCACTAATTTAAAATCCCAAAGGTATAGGTCAAAACTGGTTTGACCTTTACTTGATATAGGTCGAACCAGGTTCAACCTATACCTAGGAGGGTAAATTGCAAGGTAGAATTTGCGGGGCCCAAGAATCATTAAGGGGCTTGTGGAAAAACAGAGAGAAAAGCGTGAAATCAAGCATAAACGCATCCATAATCGAGGAGATCACTAAAATGGGGCACAAATAAATCCTAGATCTTTCAAATTAAGGGGTGCTAAATTTTTAGGCCTATACATTAATATGCATTGTGGCCCTTGTGATTTTTTTTTAAAGTGAAGTTATCATGGATAGTTATTCGCATACACTTTATTGGCATGTAATAGGGTAGTAGATGAATGATTACTAGTCATACAACTATGTAGGAAAATTTGGTGGTCTACAATGGATTTTAACTCAACGTCCTTTTGCTTCATCTATAAGACCACGAACAATCCATAAGTTTGTCATGCTATCATTCCATGGTGGGTAAAATTGAAAATATAAATTTCTATTTAAGTCTATTAGCAATATTCATGATAGGCACAAACATATTTCATTGATAGAAATTATCAAATGTAATGATCAAGCTTAAATTAACAATCCTAAAAGGCGAGCATTAGTTGGAAAACTATGCATATTTCCACCATCTTTAGTTCTCTAAAGAGAAGGTGGACATTTGAGATTGCATTTTGTTGTTCTTTTATATAAACTTATTTATCTAGAGTCCTTTATTTTATAATATTTTGCCTTTTTGTTACTAAGGTTTCTCTAAATTTGTAAGGTTGTTCAAAATGAATTATCTAAAATTGTAATGGTAAAATTTACATATCTATATCATTTTCTATTTACTTTTGAGTTTATTTTAGGATAATACCTTAAATATGTGTATTGTCAAATAATGTTATTTTGTGTCAAATCAAGATCATTTCTTTATCCATTCCTCATTCCTAGCTGCACATACTTCTATAGGTTTCACCTTATCTTGTGTCCACACATTATTGTGTATTACTTATTTAATATAACTACCTTTGCATCCATTCGAATACTTTTACCCCCCATTTTATCTACACACACATAATTTTATACATTCACCTCATTATATATTTATTATAGTTATCCATGCATTTATTCCTAAAATTTCCACCTCTGCCTTGATTCTAACGCCTTTGTGTCTTGTGTCATTTCTACAATTATTGACTCCATTCTCAAAATTTCAAATGTTCAAATTCAAATTTTGATGTTCCCATCGCTTTTTGAGTAGTTATGAGCCAACTAAACACACATTTTCATGATTTATTGTTGTCCTTGTATTCAATAGGGATCCCTTTTTCTTTGAACCGTACATTCAAAGAGATGGAAGTGGATCTTTGGTAAGTTAAATACAAGTTCATGAAATGGAAAAGTATTTATTATCCACACCTACATGAGTTTAGGCTTTCCAATAGTCCTATTCTCCTACAATGTTCATTATGATTCACGTTGGTTGATTAGAAATTCACATGTTGATAACTTGCACTTATTGGTTAGATGTTTTTTGTGGTTTTATGGAAAGGGGGGAAGATGAGACCTCAATATTGAAAGTTCATGTTTTAAGCCCAAGATCTTTGGGATTTTGATCCTTAACAATTGGTGGTATATTGCATCTTAGTTGTAATATACTAGTCTCAAAGTCAATTGAGGGATCTAAACCTTAAAAGTGCTTACTAGAGCTAACATATGTAATTTTGTACCCAAAGACAAACCAAAGTGGAATGAATTACTTCAAATTGATCTGTGTATGGCTACATGTAGTGAAGTCAATAGGGTATATTATTTTGTGTTCTCTTTGCAAATTCTTGGAATGGGTAAAACAACTACTACTTCCTACTTGTATATATTTGGATATTATGTGTCAAGGTTCTAGGATTATTTGATGAAACTTGATGATAAAAATATTTTTTTGTCAAATGTTAGAGGGTGTTTTATGTGTTGGTTCAGTAAAGAGATTACAAAATTTGCAACAATTTTATAAATGGTAGTTGGATGTCTTGACAAGAAATTCAAACTTTGTTTGAAAACCATGAATATTAGGATAGAATTTATACACATTGATAAAAACACTTAAACTTGGTGCTAGAGGTCTTAGAGTGCATTTTGATTTATGCTTCTAAAAACTATTGGATGGACTAGCAATCCTCCTCTCCTAGAAATTACTTCAAAACAATTATATAATAATTTTATGTTCTCTAAAGAGATGCTCAATTGTTGAAGAAGAAACAAAGTCTTCATAGATTTTGATAGATGGAAAAATAGAATTATCCTCATCTTCTAGCATTGAATCAAAACGACCTATTTTAGGTAATCTTGCATTATCTAATGAGATGCCCTTACTAGCAGACAAGTAAAATGTTCATGATTTTTCATAAATGGAAAGATAGACTTGTCCCATTTTTTATTTTATGTATTGAACCAAAAAGGGTCTATTTTAGATATTCATTGCCACACCAAAAAAAACCAAAACTATTACAAAATGTTGCATACATGTGAAGAGGTGTCTTACATGTGGAGAATCTAAATATATTAGACATTTTTTTCTTAGATTGTCCTAAAGCTTCATGGCAACTCTTTTTAGTTTCCTAGTCTAAATCTGCCGGTAAATATGTTAATTGACTTGATATTGTATTTGATAATTATTAGTTGTGATAAGGTGTCTATAATGTCTTTTTTTAATTGTGGTCAGCCATCCCAATAGAGGTGTTGTGGTTTGTGGAAAGACATAATAGTAATGTTGAATGAGAGAAGGATGTCAAATGATTTCCTCATGAATCAATATTCTACAATTTTTCTCTATGGGTTGATGTATAACTTAGAATCAAGAAATTGAATTGAAAAAGTTCATCCTCGATGGGGTTATTAAGGTTTACCCTAATGTTCGGTCAACATAATTGATTATTCCAAATCATTCATATTCTTGGGTGGTTGCATGAAATGAAAGTTGAAGTAAATAACAGAGGTTGAGGAAGTTTGGGTCATTTTTAAAAAAATGAGCACTATATAAAAAGAGGTCGTGTTACAATTGGAAGAGTTCATATCTCGAGGATCTAATGAGGTTGGTGCCAATCCCAACAAACTTAATATGTACCTTTTCTTGAAGTCTTTTACTCGTTGTACATCCTTTGTTAGCCCACAGTTCGTAATGTATTTGTACATGGTATTGTTGATGATTTGGATAAGCAAGATGCTGCTAAGAGAACATGATCATACTAAACTAGGTGGTCATTGTTATTATTCTCCAAGGACCTCGTGACAAGGTTATCATGGGAAACGTACATTGCTTGTTGAAGCTTCTCCTTCGACTCAATTTTGTTAGTCTATATAGTTGTTCTTTGTATATCTAAATAAAAGTTGTAATGTTTTAAGCAGTATTGCTTTATCTTCTTTCGTTTGCTTCAAATCATGATGCAATAATGTTTATTGTATATTTTGTGACGGCTATGGATATGATCTAAAATGTCATAACAGTTGCTACATAGTAGCAAGTTTTTATTGGTGCAATTTTTATTATCATGTGGACATGTACAAGCTTTGAAAACTTTTTCCAATATAAACAACTTTTTTGAAAACCCACTAGATTAACTCAAGAATGCCAATTCACATAAACCATTCACATAAAACTCAAAATTCAACCCTTTATAGCTAATTTAAAGGCCAATTCTTCATTTTTCACTTATCTCTGTTATATAAAAGTACACTTAGTAACCCTAAAACAGGATGAGCTTTAAGTAGTTAATCATGAAGGCCTTAATAGTGGAGGCTCATGCTCAATTTCCCAAAGGATGTTACATAATCATATACAAACATTGAATGTTACCACATCTAATTGAAGGCGCCCATTGAATTCTAGCTGTGGCATGCCCCAATGGATAAAACAAAGGGCAAGCCTTAGGTGAATTTGACATAAGAAATAATCCTCGGTGATAAGCATCTAAGTCAAAGGTCATTCCTCAAAATAATTCATCAATAAAAATCAATACTCTGAATTTTTTAATTGTACGCATTCATTCCTCCATTTTTTAAGAAATATTAACTTTTTAAATTTCCAAACCTTTTGTAAAGTTCTTCATATTTTGAACCCAGGTAAAGAAATCCTATTTACACTTTTGCTACAATGTAATAAAAATCCCACGTAAATGGAATGTTTGTATGCTACAAATAACAAAGTCCAACAATCTCACGACACTGCACTCAGCCAAACAGTTGCTCTATCCAATTGTGCACTGCCTTATATTAGACACACACCCACAAATTCATCGATCTAGTCAAACTAGGTAAGTGATTGCTATGATGCAAGCCCACTCAAACAAGACATAATACAAGTCAATACAGACTTTGAAAGGAACAGGTACTGTGAAAAGGAGCTTGACAATTAACCAAAAAATAATTTATATGTTGATTATAGAGCCTAATTATGGGGAAAAAATAGATAATCATATATAAATATTGGGATGGTAATGTTCTGAACTTACATATGCAGAAATAATGATCACTGTGCCATAGGCTAGCGTTTAGCAGTGGCAAGCTAAGCTTTTCTGTTGCTTTAATCAGGTACTGACCCATTCTCTTCTTGGTTAATCTGGTTCCATGCCAATTATGACCAAAAGTGCAGTTTGAATCTTCGTTCTTACACATTTATTCTGTTGGATGAATTTAATGGAAATAGATATTGCCGTGAGAAATGCAAGGCTCTAGTGTCAAAAGCAAAAGTGTCATTGTTTCTGTCTAAGATTTTAAGTATATTGCAACACAATCTGACTCGTGAAAGTTTGAACTTTGAACAATGCTCGGACATCATGCACAACAATGTATAATTCAGAATTTTAATGCTTGATCTACTTCTATTCCTATCATGCTAAGCTGAATTCTATTAAGAATATCTACGGCATTCTGTACCAAACCTTGTGGCTATAACCACTTTTTATCCTAAAAAAAATTGTATGAATTCTGATATGATGATATATAAGTTGAGAGCCAATAAAATATGCATGTAAACCTCGTCCTCCAAGAAATGGCATTTCCAAGAGTTCACTTGTATTTACAAAATGGCTTCTGCATTCAATCTCGAAGCTCTTTCACTTTTGGCATATCAAGTGATATCACCAAAAGGTAACTTACATAACAGCACACTTTTGACCCTTCTGTGACTTCCTAATCTTCACATCTGGACTCCCATCAACTCCACCCTCTTCAGACTGGTGACTATTATGAGAAGAAGAGCGCTGATAATATCTATTGGACTCAACTTCTTCATTCTTTGATGGAACAGTAGCAGCAGTCTCTGTGACATCTATTAAATGCTTAATTACATCACATTCTTCAGTTTTATGACTTGATACCACCCGTTGCAATTCCTCCTGGAGTTTCTCATTTTCAGTCTGAAGAGCATCTTCAAATGCCAAGTCTGGGTACCTTCGAGACAGAGACTCCCTCAACACAAAAGAATCGGACAAAGTGCATTCAGACTTTAAAAGTGTCTCATGCATTTTCTTCTCTTCTTCCTCTAGCGTATACTCTTGCCGGTCCTTCTCGATTGCCTGCAGTTTTTCCTGCAAAATTCTAGTAATTGGTTACTTGACAATTGACTTACACATGGCAGAAAAAATACACATAAGTGTATCCATGCATTGATACGGACATTTAATATCTTAGTCATAGTTGCCTTGAAGAATGTATCATTGACCGAATTAACAATGGGCCCATCATTTGAAGTGCAACCTCAGAGGGACCAGCTCCATAGTTAAGGTTGATTAAATTTGGCCAGTGCCATGTCTTATAGATCTACTTTAAGTGAAAGACAAAAATAAAAATGTCATTACCCTGTAACGAACATAAAGCAGCTTTCAACAAGTCAAATTCAACTAAAGAATGTAACCAGCATCTGTCTTGCAAAGCAATCTAAACTCTATTTTCCCCATAGCTCTGTTCTCCACCAACCAGCACCCATGTTTCCTTTTTCGCAACATTGTAGTAGAAAACTCATCAAATTCCTCTCAATCAGATTTCTAACAGTCTACCGAAGAAAATCCTTTAATTGTCCAAGGGGTTGAGCTTAATTTGTTAACAAGATTTCTAAGTAGTGGCTCTTGGTCTTCCATAAGTGATTTCTAGTGTGTTTGCTCGAAAAGAGCTTGTATTGGTCTCATGTTGATGCTTGTATGAGAAAAATATTTTGTATGAGAAGAATATAAACGATATGCAATATGTTAAAAAAAACCCTTTAATTTATATACTACAAATGTCTAGAGTAAGGAATAATCTATAGGTATGCCAAAAACCAAAAACCAAAAACCATACAATTTAATACAGAATACTTGACCAAACTAAGCAGGAAAAGGTCCAACCGTGAAATGAAAAGCCTTAATTTACAGCATGTATTAAACGGGCATTCAAACTGAATATTGAAACCTTGACAGACAAAAATGTGAGCTCTTGACTCACCAAGGATAGTAATCTTAGAGTCATGGCCTTACAAAGAGAGTCACCACTATTTCCTTCTTGTTGCAAGCAAGAGTTTATACCCCGTTGCGACTTCTACTGTAAGAATTCTTTAACAGTTCTGTCTAGCTTCTATTGTAAGTGCACCATCCATTGCAAGGTTGAACTGGCTATTTCTTTCTGCAGCTCTAATTACTAGATTAGAGTCACCTTGAATTGAAAACTTACAACTCATTTTCTTCTAGTAAAATCCAAATTGGGTATTTTCAACCAATTTCTTAAGGTTAAACTAGTTATATGGCAAACTTTTCCTAAGTTGCCGGTTTGGGTCCGGGGACGGATTCGGGTTCGAGAATCCGGTTCGTGGATTCGTGAAAAAAAAAATTTCCCATTATGATCCGTATGGGTTCGTGTGTGTGTGTGTGTATACATTATATATACAAAAAATAAGAGAAATATACATAATTCTAAAACTAAATCATTTCATAGTATGAATCTAGGATGCTTGATAATTGATCAATGCCAAATCTCAAAGATAAACATTAAAAATTTAAGTAGTATACTTGATCATTGATCTATGTTCACGATTCTAAAGAAACTCAGCACATTGAATTACTGAAATCACTCAAATCTGCTTTTTGGAAGGTATTTGCCACTCCACAATTGATCTCCTTCGAATACAATCACCTCACTTCAAACTTGCAAGAATGAGAGAGCAAAATAGAGAGCAAATGTGAAATGAAATGTGTTTGGAGGCTCCATAATAAGGGTCGTTTTAGAGTTTGAAGCAAAAAAATAATTAAAAAAACACTTTTAAGTGGGTTGGACCCACTTTTTAACATGCCTGGCCGTGGGTCCATGGGGATCCACGCAGAATCCTCGAGGTCCACACTGGATCCCCACAGGTCCGTGCTGGATCCGGACCCAGACCCAGTTCGAGGGTCCGGGGCCCGAATCCGGTAACTTGGAAATTTTCCTATAACAGGCAATTGTTTATAAAATTAGATAAAATATGTTTAAATTGACTAAATTCGCCGTATTTAATTTAGCAGTAATTTGTTAATTTTTAAACAATATCTCATAAGCTGTGTATTTCTTATAGTACAGCATTAGAGAATCACAACCTACATTACACTTCAATAAAATATTCATTCATTAAAGTTTCCTATTCTTTAGTTATCAGATTAAAGCTTTGAATTGAACAACATAGTTTGAGATTTCAGTCATTACTCCTAGATAAAAAACAAGAAAGAAAATTAATGAATTCACTTACATTCACCTTTACCAGTCAAATATCGGTTCTTAAAAGTGACAGCAAATGTCAGTCTCCAAAAATCCTACTGGGTTTCCACCTCAGAAAACCTTTTTCTGAACCTAGATGAGATATAAGATTATCACAGTTTACTAATGTTTTTGTATTATTATTTATTTCTATGTTCCCCTCTTTTGTTGTTAAGAGCACTTAATATTTAGTAAAAATTTAAAACTCTAAAGCCATATTGAAGATCTCTGCAATGTTCTCTGAATATTCTCGTCTGTTTTTGTAAATAGGATGTTTTCTATGAGCGTAGATAGCCATGAAAAAGAACAAAGTCCCCTTGACAACTGCAAACATGTTTAATCTTAAAACAGGCATCATAAAAATTAACCAATGACGACTATATATTAGAATAATGCAAAAGATCTTAAGCAAGTCTAATGCAAAACTCTCTTTAATAAATTCACACAATAAGCTAAATGATTGTTCCTCCTCTTTATATAATATATAGAGAGAAGGGCCATACGAACCTCCCTCCATCAACTTCTTATGACTATGAAAGGTTTCCATACATCAAAAAGCTGTGCGAAACATTTCTCAGAAAGTAGCATTTTGAGGGCTTAAAATGTTTCAAAATAGGCCTCAAGTATAATCATTATCTTTGCCCTCTCTATATTTTACAGTTTATCCTCTCGTGATTTTCAGTTTTTCAACCTACTTTCCACATTAATTTATCCAACTAACCTTGCGAATGAAATAGAGTCAAGCACTGCAATAGAAAGCAAGTTACCACGTGCCTATTTTGGATCTAAAGTTCGCTAGAATATTATCATACAGCAGATGGGTACAAAAATTTACTTTATCACCTTTGCCTACAGCTCATCAGCACCTTTCCCTATCAAGACTGCACAAACTTGTTTGGATCTGAAGTCTGCTAGAGTTTTATCACACTGCAGATGGGTACAAAACTTCCTTTATCGCATTTGCCTACTGCCCATCAGCACCTTTCCCTATCATGGTTGGGCATTTGCATAATGATTTCCAGAGGAGTTGAAGAACGAAAAATAAGATAAAAGTAAATTTTCTTGAGGAATATGCGTAATAAAGGAAAAGCTTCTTCCAATCTTGTGAAGTAAGGGGTACATAATCTCGGTAACTACTTGGCTCCCACAATGTTAGCTATATCAAAGTATGTTAGGAATCAGGATATATAGGCAAATAACTATTAAACATGAAAGACAAAACAACGCAGAAGTAAATAGATAGAATACACAAATAACACAATATTCACATAGGGTAAATCATTTGGTAAAAAGCCCCACAAAGCATCAGAGGAAACTTTAAATAACTACGTACAAATACACACATAATAAGAACCTGCTTATCAACATCTTCTCTTCTTCAATCCATAATGGGCTCACATGGATATATAATACACTCATTAATAAACCCCGTATGCAGTCTTGCCTCTTGCATATGTCACTTCACCTAGAATGGTGTTCATCCTAAGTGTTATATTGCACCTAATTTTTATTTTTACTTGAGACAAAATGAATACTTGATTTCCCTCACCTGGGTAGTTAATAATGACGTGTTGACCTTGGCTTGATGTACACAAGTGCCACCACTATCTCAAAATCCTTGGTATTAGTCAGGTGCTGCCTCTGTTTAATCAAGATCACCTCTATCTCAGTTAGACTGAATTGATTCCCCCTCAATTGGGAGTGATTGAGAGTTAAACTCATACCTCTTGAACTTGTCATCTCCTTGATTCATGCATCCAAGAGGTCTATATGTTCTATGTTACTCTTTGTAATTTACTCCACTAAATTAAATATTTAATATCTTCATTCTATTCATCTAGATTTGTGAATAACCCTCAGGATTGCATCTTAGGTATGTTTGTTGTTTATGACAATCTACATGGTATTAGAGCCATGATATCTCAAGGTCAGTCCATTTCTAGGTTTTGGAAACATGTAGATCTAAGATTCTAGAATATTTGGTGAATGGTGGAGCTATTATGAGCTTACCATTGTGTCAAGAATAGCCAAATTAGCTAGGATCCACTTTTGTATTGTCCAGATCTGACAATTGGAAACCAACTCTAGTTTGCTAGTATTTTGCCTTAGTTTGTATAGGTTACTTCTACAAAACCTGTTTTGGTAAAAAATGCACCGCACAATTGTGTCCAAAAACATAAAAAATATTAGGAACAACTATAAACTTAATATTTTATGTTGTAGTCGATGGCTCCTCCACTATTCAATTTGCATCTGTCGTTCGTATTCCCACTCAAACGGCTCCTGCGTTTTCGGTGGATGGAGGAGTTGTTTTCAAACCTTCACTTGTTGCTGCCTCCTCGTCTTCCCCTGTCTCCCTCTCTGTGCCCAAAGATCATGCTTCTGGGCTCGTTTTTTCTCAGGTGGGCGGGAATCCGAAAGTGCCTTCGCTTTCATTTTCTCTTGCTGTTGTACACAACCAAGGAGTGTCTGGGAAGCACGCCTCTGCCCCAAGCGTCTCTAGCCTGGTTGTTGGTGGTGTGTCAACTGGTGGTGGTGGGGAGAATGTCTCGGTGGCTAGGGCGTCGGTCGTGGCCTCCCTCTATACTGTGGCGACTGGTCTTGGTTCGAGGGTTTGTGAGGGGCCTTCCTCGCGGGTGTCGGTGGTGCCTGTCGTTGGGGCAGCTCTGAATTCTTCCGTGGTTGTTCCTATCTCTGTGGCTAACCGCATTTCTCTCACTCTGGGTGAGGAATCTATGGAAGAAATAGAGCAATCGTCGTCTGTCTTCTCCAGTTTGGCGGTTATCTGTAGATTTAGGGGTTTTTGGCTATGTCTTCCGGAGCTTCATGCCTGGATCTCCAAATTTTGGGAACCCATCATCTCTGGTGAGGTTCACATGTTTCCTCTTTCTAAAGGTTTTTTTGTCGCCAAATTTGACTCTGTGGCGGATAGAAATCGTATCTTTTGTGGTCATTTCTTTAGCGGGGTGGATCGCTTCGTGTTGATGATTAAACCTTGGCATGAGGATTTTGATCCCTCATTTGAAACCTTTAGTAAGATGCCTATTTGGGTTAGGCTTCCAAACCTCCTGCTGCATCTTTGCGTGGATCCTCTTTTGGAGGAAGTGTGCGAGGCTTTGGAAGACTTCCTCATGGTGGATTCAGAATCTACAGATATTCTCCACACCACTTATGCCCGCATTTTGGTGGATATAGATGCTTCCAAGGGCTTGCCTGCGGAGATTAGACTGGTGTATCCTAAGGGAAGTTGGATTCAGCCTTTGGATTATGAAGGAAACCCCTTTAGGTGTCGAAGATGCTTCCAAACCGGTCATATTGCAGCCAAATGTTGTCTGGGTAAAACAAGGTGCCTGTTTCATGGTGGAAAGGGAGTTCTTCTCAACATTATACGGTTGTGAAGAGTTCTTCCCAGTGGAGCGTTTCCCAGGTTGTTGCTTCGGAGCCCTCCGTGGATATGGATTTGCCTCCTGGGGAAACTATTGGTGCTAGTCTTGGGGCTGAGGATGCACCCTTGCTGATTTTGTCCTTGTGCAGGATTTTGTTGCAGCAGGTTCTGCTGGAACTGTTCCCTCCTTGCTGGATGGATCCTGTCTTTCTGCTGGTTTGATTGCTGGTACTGATTCTTCTGGTCCTCTTTTCTGCTCCCTCTCCTGCTGCGACGATTCCGAGATCTGGTTCAATGCCATTTGCGCCTGTGCTAGGTGCTGGAAACTCAACGAATGCTGGGAAATCTGATCTGGATTCCCAATGCTGGCAGAATGAGGCTGCCAAAGTGGAAGAAGGCTGGATTACAGTAAAAGGAAAATTTGTCAAGAGATCTTCACCTTCCTTTGATATGACACTCTGATTCCATAAGAAGGGGGTTAAGGAATAAATGGTTTGTTTCCTGAGTAGTATGGCTTCGGCCTTCTTCTCTTGGTGTTGAGCAGCTGGAGTTTTAGTGTGTTTTATTTTTTGATGCTGTTGTTGTGTTGGTTTGGGGCTGCTGGTTTTAATTGTTGGTAGTTTGTGTTGGGTGGGTTCTTCTCTTGGTCCCCCAACTGTCTTTTTAAGGGCTGTGCTTATTTTTCCTTTCTTTCTGTTGTTGTGAAGGGTTACGGTTCCCTTCAAAAACTATTTTTACCTTAATTAAAAACTGTAAACTTAATATAGTTTCATTAGCATGGGAAATGAACAAGAGTCTATGCAGTACCATTTGCTAAGTACAAAGTCATATTTTCCATTTACAGTTTATACGATATTAGCTATATCAAAGCAATGATTAATGTTGTGTTCACCATGGAATGGGTTTTACACCCAAAGTGTTGTACCAATATAGTGACCAACAAAATCGAGTATATTAATATTCTTAATTGGCGCTTCAAAAACTAATGGTCAAAGATTTTTTGTCCTTTATACATGTCCCTTTACATTTTCGATTTTCATTTAAACATCCCGGTACCTCCACGATATGAGCAGAGTCCGCTCGTTGTTACTCTATGATTCTCTGCAAAATTCCCTTGTATTGCCAAGGTAAATTAAGTTGAGCAATTAAAACCCCTATGCATGCCTCTTTGGCTAAGGGCTTGGCAAGGATTTAGAGAAAATTTGAGCAACTTCAAAGGATTACTAAGCAAATTTTAAGAGTAAATTTCAAGATTTTGAAGGGCAGGTTAGTTATTTTATTTTATTTTATTTCAACCATTTAAATTCATTTTAAAAGCTAATATGAAAAAATTCCAATCTCCTGAACCCCACTCGTTTTTTCGAAATTTACCTAAGTTATCGGATTCAGATCTTGGACCCTTGAACCGAGTCCGGATCCGGATCCGTGGACCAGTCCGCGCTGGATCCGGGCAGGGTCCAGATCTGGACCTGTGGGTCCATCTAGATCCATAGCCCCGCAGATCCCGCGGACCCACAGGTTCAGATCCGTGGTAAAGATATTAGATTTATAGAAAAATTGGAAATGAATGCAATTTTATCAAAATGCTCACTAATATGTATATTTTCTTTTAGATATGCAGCAAATAGAAAACTATGGGATTCAAGACTAATTTCACAAGTATTTATGCACTATATAAATATGGAAATATTACACAGGAAATGCTGATAGAAATTTTCTCTAAATCATTTGCTGACTGGATATGAGAAGACTTCGCATTCAATATGTTGTATATGCTATATCTTTGATCGATTATTGAATAGGGATATATAGGGAGCCACGGTGGTATAGGGACATGTTTCCTGACATGACTATACCATCGTGCCTCCTCAAGTAAAGTCGCAATTAATTTAATAGACCACTAAAGCAATCGAAGTAACTAATCAGTGCAAACACAAATGATGCCTGATCATAACACAAAGCACCCAATAGACAATCGGTATTATAACCAATAATGAGTCAGTATTATTAATTGCTATGATAACCGATAATGAGTCGGTATTGTTATTATATGCATAATCGATATTACTTTATCTTCCATATGGATCGATGCATTTGATTTTATATGATGTCATTAATCAGTCAAAGATATTATTATTATGGGAAAGGATAAAAAATATTTAACCAAATATATTATAAATATATATATCAATATATATATATAATAATGTACATTATTATTATATATATGTTGATATGTATATATGTAATATTAATATCATAAGAATTTTTATTTTTATTTGATCGAAGCTACAAACACCAACAATCCAAACCTTGCCTGAATCTAGTGCAGACCCATGGGGATCCAGCGTGGACCTCGAGGACCCCGCGCGGATCCCCAGGGACCCACAGCCAGGCATGTTAAAAAGGGGGTCCAACACACTTAAAAAATGTTTTTTTTAAATTATTTTTTTTGCTTCTAACCCTAAAACGACCCTTATTATGGAGCCTCTAAATGCATTTCATTTCACATTTGCTCTCATTTTGCTCTCTCAGTATTGCAAGTTTGAAATGAGATGATTGTATTCGAAGGAGATCGATAGTGGAGTGGCAAATACCTTCCAAAAAGCAGATTTGAGTGATCTCAGTATTTCAATGTGCTGTTTTTCTTTAGAATCGTGAACATAGATCAATGATCAGGTATACTCCTTAAATTTTGAATGTTTATCTTTGACATTTGGCATTGATCAATGATCAAACATCATAGATTCATACCATGAAATGATTTAGTTTAAGAATTATGTATATTTCTCTTATTTTTTTGTATAAATAATGCATATATATATATATATATATATATATATATATA
>MU223043.1:1242781-1263452 GCA_018584345.1 Thuja plicata | reverse complement strand
CCTCGTTTGATTGTTCTTACGTCAATCATCGAGTCACCGGTATTACTGTTGCAAGGTGAACTGTATGTGTTACAGTTCAGTTCTACTTGAAGCCACCTGCAGTAAGAAGGGAGCCTCCCCTATTGCTAAGAGGAGAGAGAAATCACACATATTGCTGCCTAAAACACACATTTTGCAAGTTGTAGTCTTAGTGACTTGCAAAATATTTAGCCAACACGAATCACAAAGTATATCTACAATCACCCTTGGGTTCTGAATTTGATGAGAGAGCACACTAATGGTAGAGATTTGGTGAGACGCGCTATCACAAAGTTTGCAACAATTTTCTTGACGTTGCAAAGCATTCTTGGTACATTGGCTTCTTTGAAACAAATGTTCGTGAGTCAACGATGACTTGACTCAAATTATTCAAAGAAGGCTGAAGGAGAGGTTGTCGCGCGCATAGTCTTTGACCACAACTTTTTGCATAAGGCTTCTGAGATTGTGAAAGTAACTTCAAAACTTGAATTTTTAATTATTCTTGATTAAAGTCTCTCATTATTAATTTGTAACTTACTAAGTTAGTAACTTCATTAATTAATCTTTTTGTAAACTAATTTGTATTTTTCAAATTTCAATTGTAGGTGTCTCAGTCCCTAATTAGAGTTATGTGCTTGGTTGATGAGGATCAAACCCCAATGGTGTATCTTTATGAGGCCATTTATAGGGCCTCAAATTATTCAAAGAAGGCTAAAGGAGAGGCTGTTGCAGGCATAGTCTTTGACCACAATTTTTTGCAAAAGGCTTCTGAGATTGTGAAGGTAACTTCAAAACTTGAATTTTTAATTATTCTTGAATAAAGTCTCGCATTATTAATTTGTAACTAAGCAACTTCATTAATTAATCTTTTTGTAAACTAATTTGTATTTTTCAAATTTGTAGGTGTCTGAGACCCTGGTTAGAGTTATGCGCTTGGTTGATGGGGATCAAACCCCAATGGGGTATCTTTATGAGGCCATTTATAGGGCCAAAGAGTATAAAAAATTACTAAAGGGGGATAGACTCAAATATGATCCCATTTGGGAAATTATTGATAAGAGATTGAACAATCAGCTCCACTAACCCATTCGTGTAGAGCAGAGTACTTCCTCAACCCCCATTTCAGGTATGATGATTCTTATCAGATTTTACTAAGACTTGATTTCACTTTGTTTTTGTAGATTGTGTACTAAGACTTGATTTCACTTTGTATTTGTTTTGGGTACAATGATTCTTTTTCAGATCCTAATGGAGAGGTCATAGAGGGCTTCTCTCTATGCATTTAGAGGATGATACCTGATGTTCTGGAGAGAGACCTTGTTGCGACCGAACAACAAATCTCTGTGGAATCAAAGAGTAATTTATTCTCTTCAGAGCTGGCAAAGAGAGCAAGATGCACTCAAACCCCAGGTAAAACATTTGCAATTTTGCCATTTGATAAATTATGTTTTCGCTTTTCTCTTTGCTTTCTAATTTCTCAATATTTTATTTTGCAAATGCTTGGTGGTAAAGTTGGGGTGGAAATACCCCACATCTAAAGAAATTTGCTCTCAGAATCTTATGTCAGCCTTGTAGCTCATCCCATTGTGAGCGCAATTGGAGCTTATTTGAGTCCATCCACACAAAGAAGAGAAGCAAACTATCCCAAAAACGCCTCAATGACCTTGTCTATGTGCAATATAATCTTAAGTTGCGCATAAGAAAGTGTTGTCCTCAATTTTGTATTTGCAAAATTGGACAACCCTACGGAAAATTTTGTGATTTAAATTCTTCAAGGCGAGTCTTTGTTTGGTTTTCCTTGATTGTTTGTTGGGTTTTTGGTCTTATGTTTTCCCTAGAATTGTAGTATTTTGAATTCCGCTCATTTTGAGCTATCTTAGACCTCAAACGGAGTTGTCTAGCCCAAGTTATTAAGGTTTTAAGTGTGCTGCAGGTGGGGTTTTTCTGCATGATTGCATGTCTTTGTTAAAATCCCTCAAAAATGGGCTTTTTATTGGTAATTGTACGAAGTAAAAACATCATTTATATGTAAAGTAGGTTTAGAACCTCACTTTAAAGTTTCACATCATTTTGAGAAGTTTTACTTATAGTTTTTAATGGTTTAACATGTAATGGTGGACTTTTTAATTCCTGCATATTATATTATTATTACTATAAGTTACATATAAAGATTATGTTTTAAATGCAATTAGGTGGGATTTTTATTTGACATTGCATACCATCACAATGCAAATCGTTTTTAAAACTCCACTATCAATATTTTAAAGCCATAAAAAGCATGAAGGCAGGCTTTTTAAATGCAAATACATATGTTAAGATAAAAACATATGCAAAAGCACATAACTTAACATGTGCAGGTGGGGTTTTTTGGCTTGACTGCATATTCTTGTTCTTTAATTGATTTTCTCAAAAGATGGTTTTTATTGGTAAATAAATGGAATAAAAAGTGTCATTTACATGTAAAATGGATTTAAAACTCCATTTTAAAATTTTGCATCGTTTCGATAAGTTTTACATATAGTTTTTAATGAAGGTGGACTTTTTAAGTCTCTTTACACATTTCTCATTAAAACTATAAGTACATGTAAAGTTGTATGCATAGGTAGGATTTTTAATTAAAATTGCATAAACATATGCTTTACATAGAAGCATGTAAGTTGTTTTTAAAATCCCACCTTTAATGTATACAATTCATGAAAGCATGGTGGTGTTTTTTGAGTCTATTGCATGTTTTAAAACAAACAAGTCATGTATATGTTTTACCTTTCAAAAAGTTTGTCATAAGCCTTGAGTGGCAATTTTAAAAGCCTTTGCACATTGTTTATACATGCGTTTGGCCAAGAAAAAACCGTCTACACCCATACTGACGATTTTAGAGTGATTTGCATGTCTTACATCCCCAAAATACATGCATTTTACTTCTAAAAACCTGCCACTTTTCTGGGCATGCAAGAACACATCCATTATTGCATGTATTTGCACATCTAAAGCCCATTTTAAGGGCTGAACAACAAAAACGTTGGATTTGGGGCATACAAATGAAGGTGAAAACCACGTTTTTTGAGCTGGAAGTGCAAAAACATAATTAAAGTGACTGTATTCTTCATTTTAAAGCCCGTTTTTGGGGATGGAAGTTCAAAAAACGGCTCATGTATTACATGTTTTGGGTTGTCAAAAATATGTTTTTGGCATTCTCAAGCAAAACGCCTTTATCAAGGGCTGCATTTTGGATTCAAAAGTCTGTTTTTAGCATTTATAAGCAAAAACAATAGCTAGGGCATCAAATTCGGAGGTTTAAAGGAGTCTTTCAATTGCTATTTTCTTGCATTATTGATCTCCATTATAGACATTTGTCAAGAACATCATCTTGACTCATCAAATGCAATTAATTAGTAAGAAGAATTGATTGAACTCTGTCTATATAGCTGTGAATTTGTAATTGTTTCTTAAATTTGAAAATCATTGGATTTAAGAGCAAGATTGCCAAATTCTTCCCCAATTTTATTCTTCATCTCACAAGAAGTAAATTTTTATTTTTCTTGTTTTCTTTTTGTGTTTGTTTGTTTGTTTTTAAAATGAAAGTCTGTCATTTCATTTCCAGATTTGCATGCTTTTTAGTTTTGATTTTGATCCTTCTACTTCCGTCTAAATTTCTCCAAGTTGCATATGCAAGAAGTTCTTCATACTTGCATATGCAGTCGGGATTAAAAATCTCGTTCTTAATATGAGATATTTAAAAAAAAAAAGGAAAAAGAGTTGTCTTTCCTAGCATGCAATGCAAGCCAAAAAACCCACTTTTTTATGCTATCCATGTTTATATAAGAATGACTTGTAATGGGACATAAAAATCCCACTTATGAGTAAATGAGTTAAGTTTCCCAATATCCAGAGCAACTAAAAAAAGCCCACCTTCATGCTTTTTATGGCTTTCCATAAGTTGCAAATGTTTCCAAAAACACGATCTTGTATGACAAATACTTATTCGTGTATATATTTCATCTCCCATGCTCATTTTATCAACTCAAAGCGTGTTGTTCGCATACATGCAGTGCCTCCAGAAAACCCCATTTTTTAGTTTTTCCCTCATTTAAAGGGCTAATTTTGCCCAAAATCCATTGTCTTTCACTGCTCAAAGGCCTTCCACTCATATCCTATACGCATACTCTTCCAAATCTGCAAAGTTCTAGCTTGGAAGACCATGTTATAGCCTTTTCCAGTTACTAAAGAATGACAACATAATGGAGCCATTAAAAGAAAGAGATGAGCGACGAAACGATGAGAGCATAGAAAGCTTTCAAGACTGATTTCAAGCAAGCGACTGGTTGATGCCATCAATACAAAACAATCAAGGATGCAAATTCACATTCCAGTTCGAGATGCTTTCATCAAACCAGAACACATCAATCATCGAGCACCCAATAGCAGCATGAGAACCAATAAAAGATGATGTAATAGAAGTCGTGTCTTGTCAGACACTTAGAATATTTTCATCATATATTTGTAATTTGTATTTGACAGATTACATGTAATGTAAAAACAAGATGTAATTACATGTGATAGTATCACATGCAAAGTTGTTTCATGTAATCATGTCGCAAGTGCTTTGAGCCTTGTAGCATTGAATAAGTCAAGGTGGTTAAGGCTTTCCCCTTTCCTCTCCAACTTTCTCTCTCCTCTTTTCCTATATAAAGGAGTGAGCCCATTGTATGTTTTTATCTTTTGGCAAGGCAAGAAAATTCTGTCAGTTTGTATATGCAGTCTAAGACTTTGTGCTTGAATGTAAATCAAATTGCATTCAATAAAAGGGGCAACTTGCTTTCAAACTTTGTGTTGATTCAAGATGTTATGTGACAACATTTTTTGGATATTGATTGTGAGTTTTGGAGTTTTGCTTGAGAGGGATTTGAATTCAATTGTGCAAACTTTGAGTTGCCTATTGCTTTCAGAGCCAATTTGAACTTCTGAAGACTTTGTGTTGCAGGAGAACAAATTGTTATAAATAGAAGTGGTTGTAATAACTTAAAGTTGAAGACTTTGGGCTTCAGTGATAAGTGTCTTTGTGAAGAAAGAGGATATTTAGTGAAAAACTTTGAGCTTTCCTGGCTATTCTATTTTCAGAATCATCTTTCGAAGTAGGTATAGGAGACTTTGTGTTCATGTATTTGTTTCAATTTATTATAAGTAAACTATTGTCTTAAGTGTTGTTCTTACGTCAACCCTTAAGCCACCGGTATTATCGTAGCACTAGGAATTGTTTGTATTTTAGTTTAGTTTCCGTTGAAGCCACTTACGGTAAGGGAGCCTCCCCTATTGCTAAGAGGAGAAAGAAATTTCACACACTGCTGTCTAAAATTCCAATTTTGCCAAGTTGTAGTCTTAGTTACTTGCAAAAATTTTAGCCAACAGTTTTTGGCGACTCCGTTGGGGTCATCGAACACATAAGGTAGTGTATCTTACAAACTGACTTTGAGCAGTTGTGAAGAATACATTGTAAATTACTACTTGTATCCAAAAGGTTGATGAGAAGATTGATTAAGAAGACTTTGAGCTTCTAATTTGTTTTCTTGTCCCGGAGAAGCAACGGAGGACTTTGTGCCTTTATGGACACTTTGCTTCTTTTAAAATTTTCTCAAATCTTTTTTACACACTTTCAGCTGCAATTTTTCTGTAAAAAGAGGAAAAGATTAAACGTTTGTTCTACAAGAGAGAACTAAACGAAGTTCCATCCAAGTTAGTATAGATTTATTTTACAAAGGGTTACTTTCAGGTTGATCTAATTGTTCTACTGGGGACACGACACGCATTCGAAAGCCTCATGCTTTCGTTTGAAGTATGCTTGTTCCTATTGATTGTAATTATTCATCGTATTTTTATTTCTTTTCAAGTTTTTTTACCAAGGACATGTAAATGGCCCAAGGTCCTTGGGGAAACGCTTTTGGTCCGTTGAATTTGGCTCTACCTCTACATGCTCTTCTTGATGGCTCATGGAAGAATCCAAAGTTCTTCGGTAATGGACAGCAGCATCCTGATGAACATATTGCTGCTTTTTACATTGCATGCGGTGTTCATGGTGTTGAACATGAGGACGTGTCTGTGAGACTATTCGTAGAAACTCTCCAAGTTGTGGTTGCTGACTGGTTTTATCATCTACCACCACAGACAATCACAAACTGGGCTACTCTCATAGCCAAGTTTGACAAAAGATTTAAGCCATTGGTTTATTGTAGCAATAGGAATTGTTTGTATTTCAGTTCAGTTTCCGTTGAAGCCACCTACGGTAAGAAGGGAGCCTCCCTATTGCTGAGAGGACAAAGAAATTTCACACGCTGTTGTCTAAAGTTCCAATTTTGCCATGTTGTAGTCTTAGTTACTTGCAAAAATTTTAGCCAACAGAAAGGCACAGGAAGCACCAACTGGTCCAATTGATTTGGACGATATAGATCCTTACAGTGATTGGACGGCATAGGAGCAACCTCCATTGTTTACTGAGGATGACATCACAGATTTGGAGAGGAGGGGGGTGGATTTGGTTTCACATTGGATGACATTGAGGAGTCAGATGAGGAGTCATTGCTAGTGCGAGGAGGAGCTACATCCAGGATGGAGAGCGAGCCACACACATCATCAGAGATATCGAGCGAGGAGGCACAGTCACGCCTAGTGCAGGGTTCTACTACCAGGACTAGACCCTCTAGTTCCTCTCCCGTATTTGCTAGTAGAGCTGGGAAGAGGAAGATGTAATTGTAATGATGCATTTACTTCTAGTTTTATAGAAACTATTTAGTACTATTTTGCTTCTAGCCATCAACATTCCGCATGAGAATGCGATTTTGTAGCCACTTTGCGTTTATATATATCTAAACTCAACTTGTTTCTTTTGTGTTCTCATTAATTAACTCATTGGATGCATCTTCTCATTGAATTTTGCAAATAAAATACATTTCTAATTAAAATTAAGTTGTTTTTTAAGTTCTGGAGGCCGAGTTTTTTCAAAAATTGGCCATGTTTTTCCCAAATTTTTTGCCAGGCCTTGGCAAATTTTTGTCGAGTCCAAGTTTTTCAACTATGGGCCGTCGTCGTCGCCTCTATACTATTTGACCTTTCAGATCTCTCACAACCCCACAGCCCTTCCAACATACTTGCAAGAGTCACTAGGAACTCAGAAAACTTACAAATTGCCAAATCTAAATCACTTCTAATGTTCTCATTGTTCAATAACATGAAGAGCATACCCACCATCCAACAAACACATTTAACCAAAAGTAATGACTTCCATCACTCCAAAGGGTGTTACATATCCAACACCATGTTTACATATATATTAAGTTTATATTATCCCTATGGCACGTAAGGTAATGGCCAATCTTCAATGCATTTTACTGCCTAGCTCTAGTCCCTTTTGGAACCCACTCTATGATGTGACAATCATGATCATTAAAGGACAAGGATCATCAAACAGCTCAGTCAAGGTCATGTAAGCATATTCTAGAATCTAGATGATCCAGCATGCACTAACTTGGCTCTCCTCCATCCAAAAGCAAAACTGTCAGCCATATATCGAACCCATTTAATCAGCAATGGATCAGGAGATTACCTGGAGTGAGTCTACAGAAACAAGACACAAGAAGGTCAATGTCACATGGTGCCACCTAATACATGGAAGCAAGGGAGAAGGTGTATTAGCCATCATCATACTAAATTTATTTGGCATGAAATTTCATTGGGGCTTCTTGGCACTGTAACCCATCAAAAAACCAAAATTCAGTTAAAAGATTCCCCTGTTTAACTTCAAGAAACATTAGGAACCAGTTGTTCAAATTTTGGCCCTGAAATTTCCACTGCTGTAAACTGACATCTATTCTCATGTTGCCCCAAAATCCCAGCCATAATTCATCCATCTATCCTCTCAAAAGGGCAAATAACGGTCTGCTGTATTTCTTCTATAACTAAAGCAGAAAAGGTCTAAATGACTTGAAATTCTGATGCAGGAGCATCCTTGGGTCGTTAGCAATCTTGCATCACCCAAAAATATTTCCTTTCAGTTTTGTTCCTGTTTTCCAAATTCTATGTTTTAGTGGCCTTCCTTGGTTTTGGATCATTTGCTGTTGCGAACATAGTAGTATAAATCGTTTTGGGAAAAAATCAGCAAACTAGAGGAGTAGGATTTTTTGAAAAAACTGGAAAAAATTTGGCAAAAAATCAGGAAAACTCAGATTTACAAAAAAAGGTAAAAATTTGAAGAAAAACAGTTTGAAATTACTTTTATCATGAAAGTAGAACATTAGTGAACTAAATTATCTGTATATATCATTTCAAACTAAATTGTATGTATTCTGTCTATTCCAATTTTCTGAATTCTGATATTATATCTATTTCCCAGTAAAATATATAGAAAATATAAATATTCAGAATATATATACTGTAAAACAATATATTCTGTTTAATATATAGTATATAGTATATACTATGTTCTGTTTAATAAATATTTTCTGTTATCTATTTCCCTCAATAATATATATACCAAATATTTCTAATTTTCAAAGTAAATCTAATATGGTATTCTGATATTATATGTAATAAACGATATATTTATATTTAAAATTTGAATTTCTAAAATTTTAAATATATGTTTTCTGTAATCTGTTTATCATTTATATATATGTAAATTTTATATCATATTTTGTAAATCTGTTTGTTTATCATAGACAATAAACGATTGCTGGAAATGGGAAATTTTATATCGTATTGCTTATTTTGTTCGTTTATCTGCTATAATATTCTGTATTTTGTATATGATAAACGGCAATCAAATGAAAATAGCTGGAAATGGTTAAGTGTTGTATAATAAGTGCATGATTTTTTGAGTACTTCACGTTGGTACTCTTATTTTGTTCTCATTGTGCTTGAGAAATGGACTTTCAACTTCTTGTTATGATTTACAAACTTTAATATTCAAGATCAATCACTGCATATTTATAAGTAGTTAAATATTCAAGATCAATCACTGCAAGATCATTAATATTAAAAATGCAGTATTATATGAAGTGATAAAAACCATTTCTTTATTTGGAAGGGCATTTCATTGAATTGTTTCTTGTTTTGGATCAACCACAAATCCCTATACTCGCACTTCACAATAATTTTACATAAGAAAAAGTAAAATAAATGTACTACTGTAGGTCAAGGGTTTTTTAGAATAACTCAGGGAGCAATAAAGTACACAGATTCTTATGTCCAGCTATATCTCTGGATCTTCTCTTCACACTGATAGTTAGATACTCCAAGTAAGATGTCTGTTGAGCTAGTATATTGTTTGGCAAAAAAAAAATGAGGTCATCAATTAGAAAATGACCTTATTAGTCTTTGTCCAAGCAATGTTGAGCACATTTAGGATTTCATTTCACAATTCAAATCGCTAAGATTATAACTAGCAGGTTCTAAGATCAAGAAAAAAGATGCACAATTAAAAATGTACTTTCAAAACTCAAAATTGCTTATTCAATTTTTGTTTCTACCTTATATTCTACCAGGGATGTTTGGGGTGCTACATTTACTATGCCTTCCATTGATGTGTTTGCTAAAATATGCACTGAAGAATATAACAAGTCAATTCAGATGGGTGCAATTAGCTATAAATCTTCTAAATCATATGCATTGGTTTCACACCAATTTGCAAAGGTTCGAAAGGCCTTCAAATAATAAGTAAAAAAAGCCACCTTCCTCCTCTACTTCAAAGGTAGAATCATAACCCTCCTCCACTTCAAAGGCAAAGTCACCAAAAACAAAGGTCCAATTTGGGTACTATAAGAAGGGGCATAATGATAAATCTAAATGTATGAAGAATGTCATGAGCCATATCTAATTCGTGTATAAATGTATTTTAAGTATATATACATAATTTGAGTAAATTATGAATTGTTCATAAATGTATATATTTTCTACGATTCCTCATACAGTACTTTAACATTTAAAATGTAATATGTATAATAAATTATAATATGTCATAATAAATTAATGATATTTAAATTATTATTTATAATATTTAATTTATAATATGTAATAAATTAATAATATTTAAACTCTTTAATATATTCTATGACTATAGCTGGAACTAAAATCTAAGGGAAGAGACAGGTCAGACAGGATAAATGCCACGTAACCTATCAAAGGAAGAAGTGTGATGCTATTGGAAAGATGGCGAACAGAATAAGAGATGTGGTTCGAAATAGTTAAGGTGTTTGTTTAAGCAGCAATTATTATCCTTGAAGAGGCACGTAGACTGCAGTTCATAACAGAAATTAGGCAAAGGAGACCGATCGGTGAAGGGATGTGATTACCATACTAGTAATGGAATGGTATATTAGTGATGGCAAAGAAAGGTATGGACATAAGGCACATCCCTTGGAGACGTGACTTATCAATCCAACAGTAAGGTATATAAAGACATTCATATCCAGTCATTTCAATCATCGAATCATCAGGAAAAAGACAATAGGAAATAAAAGAAACAAATATTGAAACCACTGATTGGGAGAAAGGGACGGAAAGCAGGGGAAGGTAAGTATATACATACCGCTCCCATATTTATTACTTTTAGAACATTCTGAAGACTCATCCTACAGCAGAGTTATATAGATATAGATAGGATACAAATCAGAGTCTAAATCATAATTCTGGGCAATAGTTTTGGATCCTATTGTATCAGATACCTTATATCGGGTAGTCTACTTTACCACCTTTTGCATATTTAATAATTAAGAAAGATAATTCCAGTGCTAATAAACTACAAACAATTAAGGCCATAAACATCACTGCTATATTCCTATTACTGTCATAATTACTTAGTGCTGTTATTACTCTGGAATTATTATATTGATATCCTGCAACTAGTGCCATTGTACTCTGTAATGTTTATACTGTATAGGAATGGTATTAATGAGGACAGTTGGATTTTATGATTTAATTCTTGATCACAGATAAGATCTGATAATGAATTATTTATGTTTAATACACCTCATCATAGTTGGAAGAAGGAAGAGTAGGTAAGAGGGCATAAGGCCGATCTCTAGGTGAAGCTAAGAGGGATGAGTTCCAATCTTAGGCTTAGACTAATCGGGCTGAGGACCCCACTACAACTTCCTTACATTCCTTTGAGATGAGTTAAGCATCTATGGGTTGAGGCATAATTAGGAAAGACGAGCACCTACTAAGTAAGTCACCTCGGGTAGAACTTTGGCCAAGAGGGCCAAAGTTCCGCCCTTGGGCTTAATGAGGTCTCCGTGGTCAATCCAAAAACGGCTTAACCTATGTAGACAGTGATCTCTATTACCGTTAAGCTTGCAAGTAGATACATACAATAGTATATTTAAAGGCTCAATGAAGAAACACTTGTAAGTATTATTTCTAACTCTGATTATCATAACTATGTTTACAGGATCTAAATAGGGTATTACAGGAAGGGAACATTACAGTGGTATCAGAGCAACTTTCCTGCCATCCTGTGTTGAATAGTCCATGAAAACATACCAAAGGTAGGGAAACAAAATGAGTGAACAATTAAGCAACGAATAAAGGGCTTTCATGGAGCAAACTGCTCAAACAACCCAAGCCCTCATGGAACAAAAATGAGGGAACAAATCAGCTCCTCCAAGCCATACAAAATATAAGTAATAATATCTCTAGACCCAACCCAACCAAAGGAGGGATACTAATTCTAATCATTCCGAAAATAATCATAACTGTTCTCCAAGATTGTCCCACCCAAGGCCAACAAGACCCTCTTTCTTACCTAGAGAAAACCAAGAGGAAGAAGAAGGGGAAGCAAATGAACCACCCAGGGATAATGTGATGAAATCATAGAAGCATATTCTAGATTAGCACCTGAATTAAGAAATCATGTATCCTTTAGGGACTATTGTGATGCCAAGATGAAAGCTAACCCTACCCTTAAAAGGAAGAAGCAATCTGATAAAGACCTTAAGGAGAGAATTAAAAAGATAACCCTACCTAGTTTTGATGGGACTGAAAAAATTTCTACCCGATCATGGGTCCAAAAGCTTGATACATACCAATCATTAAGTCCCATGACAGAAGAGAATGCAATCAAATTTGTTGTGCTACACTTAACAGGGATAGCCCATGAATGGTGGCATCATGGACTTATCACTCAAGGCCATCAACTTATAACCTCCTATGATGAGTTCACACAAAGACTCGTCAAGAGATTCGATCAAAGGCATCCACAATGGTACTTTAAGGAGTTAACTAAACTAAAGAAACAAGGAACTTTGGAAGAATTTGCCAATGATTTCCAAAAACTATCATACATGGTACCTGAAATTTCACAAGAAAGGCTCACATACCTTTTGTAGAAGGTTTAAAAGAATCAGTTCCTAGCACAATTAGTGCTTTGGAACCCACAAACTTGGAGGAAGCAATCTCTAAAGCAAAGAGATTTGATCATCAACCATCCAAAGATCGGTTCAAAAAAAATTCATCAAAGGAAGATAAGCATAAGAAAGAACCCCGTAAAAAGAAACCATGTTTCCATTGCAAGGAACTTTGGGAGCAAAGACATGTGCAAAGGAGTGGAACTACAAAAACATCGTGATGAATTGAAGAGAAAAAATTTATGTTTCGAGTGCAAAGAACCTTGGGATCGTCATCACATATGTAAAAAGGGAAGCCATATGCATAATATAGAGGGGGCATCGGATGAGGAAGAGGATGGTCCTAACAAAAGAGCAAGAATAGATGAAGAAGAGCACGGGTCCCTCGCCACCATTTCCCAAATCAATGAACACCGACCCTTCAAAATCAAGGGCACCCTAAAAGGACAAAAGGTAATCGCCTTAGTAGACAGTGGAGCTTCTCACAACTTTATTAGCAAAAGTCTTAAGTCAAAAAGGAAATTAAAGACTAAAGACTTTGAAGGATTCAAGGTAGCTTTAACAAATGAGAATATTGATCAATGTACTAAAATTATACCCCAATTGGAAATCACTTTGGGTAAGCACACCATTAAAGGAGATCTTTATGTGGTAAATCTACAATATGATATAATTTTGGGAATGCCTTGGATACACTCGTTGGGGCGCTTTATCATAGACCACCCTAATTTAGAAATTTGCTTCAATCATGATGGGCAAGAAGTCACTCTAAAGGGATCACCCAATGAATCTCCAAAAATGGTTTCATGTAATAGGATGGAAAAAAATATTCAGGCATAACCAAGCAGAGTGGGTTGCACAATGCATGATCCTGCACAAATCTTCATCCCAAGATCAAGTAGTCCATATAGATATCCAACCAATCTTTAATAGGCATAAGAAGGTTTTTGAAGATATTCCACCCAAACTTCCCCCTAAAAGAGGGTTTGAGCATACTATAGAGTTGGAGGTAGGAGCCCAACCAATAATTACCACATGTTATAGGCACCCCCGCAAATTTAACGAAGAAATTGAGAAAACTTTTAAAAAATTGCTGGAAATGGGCCACATTCAGCCCAGTACTAGTCCCTTTGCATCTTCAGTGGTATTAGTTAAAACGAAAGACGGAACGATGAGAATGTGTATTGATTATAGAGCTCTCAATAAGAAGACAATTATAAATTGATACCCTATACCTAGGATTGACGAGCTAATTGATGAGTTACATGGAGCTTGGTATTTCTCAAAAATTGATCTACGGTCTGGATATCATCAAATTCAAATGAGAGCAGAAGATATACATAAAATGGCCTTTAGATGCCATTATGGGCATTTAGAGTTCCTAGTCTTATCATTCGGCCTCGCTAATGCTCCGGCCACGTTTCAATCATGCATGAATCATTTATTTCGAAAACAATTGAGAAGATTTCTACTTGTATTCTTTGATGACATTCTCATTTATAGCAAAACATGGGAGGAGCACCTCAAGCATATTGAACAAGTCCTAAGTATCTTGGAAGCAGAATCCTTGTTTGCTAAGGCTTTGAAATATGAGTTCGAGTTAGAAGAGATTCTTTATCTAGGCCACAAAATCAATGCAAAGGGAGTAAGTGTTGATGAGGAGAAAATTAAGGCCATCAAGGAGTGGCCAAAACCCAAAACTCTAACTCAACTTAGAGGGTTTGTGGGGTTATGCAGTTATTACCGGCACTCTATAAAAGGTTTCTCCAATATAGTTGCTCCCCTAACAAGCTTAACCAAAAAGGGGGCTTTTATGTGGAATGATGCAACACACCAAGCTTTTGAGAAACTGAAAGAGGCAATGAGTTCATGTCCAGTCATGGCTATTCCAGATTTCACACTACCCTTTGAACTACAATGTGATGCTTCAGGTGAAGGAATCGGGGCAGTGCTTATGCAAAATAGACATCCCATAGCGTTTGAAAGCCACAAGCTTACAGAGACCGAGAAACACTACTCTACCTATGATAAAGCGATGTTGGCTATAACATGCTTTAGCCAAATTTAGACAGTTCTTAGCATGTGGGAAATTCAATGTTAAAATAGATCATAACAGCTTAAGATTTTTTTATGAATCAAAAAGATCTTAATGACTACCAGCAAAAATGGGTAAGCAAAATTCAGGCTTACGATTTTGACATCGAGTATGTCAAAGGAACTGATAATGTGGTAGTTGATGCTTTGTCTCGACGATGTCACTTAAACACCATAACCAGCATCACAAGGGATTGGAAAAATGATATTATTACAGAGTATGCTAAAGATCCTCAAGCCAATGAGATATTTGAAGGAAAGTTACCAAATGATGATTATAAAATAGTTGATGAACTCATTGTGTTTAAGGGTAGAATATTCCTTGTCCCTAATTCCAAAATGAAAGGGAAAGTTATGAAGGAATATCATGATAACCCCCTAGCAGGACACCCGGGATACTATAAGACCTATAAGCAAATAAGGGAAAAGTTTTCTTGGAAAGGTCTCAAAAAAGATGTTTTGAAATATGTCCAAGAGTATGACTTGCCAAAGGAACAAAGCAAAGCAAAATCACCTAGCAAGCCTTTTGGAACCATTACCCATTCCTAACCAAAAATGGGAGAGTATTTTAATGGACTTCATCACTGGTTTGCCTAAAGTGCAAAGGAAAGACTGCATTTATGTGATAGTAGATCGACTAACTAAATATGTTCACTTCCTTGTAATAGCGACCGACTATAGAGCACCACAGATCGCAAAAGTCTTCTTCAAAGAAATTTTTAGATTACATGGATTACCAAGAAGCATAATTAGTGATCGAGATAGTCGCTTCCTAAGTCAATTCTGGTAGGAACTATTCCGACTGGCAGGAACGGATTTGAGTCCTAGTACAAGGTACCATCCCCAAACAGATGGGCAGACAAAAATCGTCAACAAATGGATAGAAGGTTATCTCAGAAATTGTCACGAGTTAGCAGAATGCCTGGATCAAGTGGTTGCATTTAGGCGAATATTGCTACAATACCATCCATCACATGTCAATTGGAATGAGTCCTTTTAAAGCATTATATGGATACGAGGCCACCACTTTTGGAAGCTTGATCTCTTTGGATAGTGGAGTACTAGGAGCTAAATACTTCATACAACAAAGTATAGATATTATGAAAACTCTAAAGGCCAACCTTCACCACGCTCAAAATCAACATAAAATCTATGTTGATCGGAAATGCGTGGAAAGGACATTCGAATTTGAAGATATGGTTTTCTTAAGGATCCAACCTTACAAACAATCGTAAATCAAGAAGAGCGTAGTAGAAAAATTGAAACCTTGATTCTATGGGCCATACAAGGTCCTAAGGAGAATAGGTGAAGTGGCTTATGAGATAGAATTACCTGAGGATAGCAAGATCCACAATATTTTTCACATATCCAGACTCGAGAAAGTCCTAGGGCAACATATTAGTCCTTGTACAAAGATGTCCCCACTTGATGACAAAGGTAAGCTTATCTTGGAGCCTGGCATGATCTCAGATATGCAAGAGAAAAGGTTAAGGAACATAATTATTTCCGAATACTTAGTAAAATGGAAAGGTTTACCTGAGGAGGACGCTAGATGGGTAGGAGCAGAGATTATTTCCCACCCGAATCTTAAATTGCTTAAGGACAAGCAAATTCAGGAAGGGTGGACTGTCATGAGCCATATCTAACTCGTGTATAAATGTATTTTAACATATATATACATAATTTGAGTAAATTATGAATTGTTCATAAATGTATATATTTTCTACAATTCCTCATATAGTACTTTAACATTTAAATTGTAATATGTATAATAAAATAATAATTATTATATTTAAATTATAATATGTAATAATAAATTAATAATATTTAATTTATAATATGTAATAATAATTTAATAATATATAAACTCTAATATATTCTATGATTACGACTGGAACTAATATCTAAGGGAAGAGACAGGTCAGCCAGGATAAATGCCACGTAATCTATCAAAGGAAGAAGTGCGATGGTATTGGAAAGATGGCGAACAGAATAAGAGATGTGATTCGAAATAGTTAAGGTTTGTTTAAGCAGCGATTATTACCCTTGAAGAGCCACATAGACTGCAGTTCATAACAGCAATTAGGCAAAGGAGACCTATTGGTGAAGGGATGTGATTATCATACTAGTAATGGAATGGTATGATTAGTGATGACAAAGAAAGGTATGGACATAAGGCACATCCCTTGGAGACGTGACTTATCAATCCAACAGTAAGATATATAAAGACATTCATATCCAGTCATTTCAATCATCAAATCATCTGGAAAAAGACAATAGAAATAAAAGAAACAAATATTGAAACCGCTGATTGGGAGAAATGGACAGAAAGCAGGGGAAGGCAAGTATATACATACCGCTCCCATATTTATTATTTTTAGAACATTCTGAACACTCATCCTACAGAAGAATTATATAGATATAGATAGGATACACATCAGAGTCTAAATCATAATTCTGGGCAATAGTTTTGGATCCTATTGTATTAGATACCTTATATTACCATACTAGTAATGGAATGGTATGATTAGTGATGACAAAGAAAGGTATGGACATAAGGCACATCCCTTGGAGACGTGACTTATTAATCCAACAGTAAGATATATAAAGGCATTCATATCCAGTCATTTCAATCATCAAATCATCTGGAAAAAGACAATAGAAATAAAAGAAACAAATATTGAAACCGCTGATTGGGAGAAAGGGACAGAAAGCAGGGGAAGGCAAGTATATACATACCGCTCCCATATTTATTATTTTTGGAACATTCTGAACACTCATCCTACAGAAGAATTATATAGATATAGATAGGATACACATCAGAGTCTAAATATAATTCTGGGCAATAGTTTTGGATCCTATTGTATTAGATAACTTATATCGGGTAGTCTACTTTACCACCTTTTGCATATTTAATAATTAAGCAAGATAATTCCAGCACTAATATACTACAAACAATTAAGGCCATAAACATCACTGCTATATTCCTATTACTGTCATAATTACTTAGTGTTGTTATTACTCTGCAATAATTATATTGATATCCTTCAATTAGTGCCATTGTTACTCTGCAATGTTTATACCATATAGGAATGGCATTAATATGGACAGTTGGATTTTATGATTTAATTCGTAATCACAGATAAGATCTAAAAATGAATTATTTATGTTTAATACACCTCATCATAGTTCGACGAAGGAAGAGTAGGTAAGAGGGCATAAGGCCGATCTCTAGGTGAAGCTAAGAGGGATGATTTCCATTCTAAGGCTTAGACTAATGGAGCTGAGGACCCCACTACAACTTCCTTACATTCCTTTGTGACGAGTTAAGCATCTAAGGGTTGAGGCATAATTAGGAAAGACAAGCACCTACTAAGTAAGTCACCTTGGGTAGAACTTTGGCCAAGAGGGCCAAAGTTTCGCCCTTGGGCTTAGTGAGGTCTCCTTGGTTAATCCAAAAATGGCTTAACCTATGTAGACAGTGTTCTCTATTACCATTGAGCTTGCAAGTATATACATACAATAGTATATTTAAAGGATCAATGAAGAAACACTTGTAAGTATTATTTCTAACTCTGATTATCATAACTATGTTTACAGGATCTAAATATTACGGGAAGTAATTGGTAAAATTCTTAATATTATTAACAAAGATCAAAAAATCCATATATACAAAAGAGTAAATGATGTTTCCTTAGGAAACAATCGTAAAGAATAGAAACATTCTATTCTAACTAACTGAAGACTAAATATTAGAAAGATTCTAATATTTACAATAGATTACAATAGAGAAATAGATAACCATTAGTAGAATATAAATATTATTTTAATACCCTCTCTTAATGGTTAATCTATCCACTACACCAAGCTGTCCTTTGAATTTGGCAAACTTGTCTGGACCAAGAGGCTTGGTGAGAATGTCCGCAGTTTGATCTGTTGTAGGAACATATTGCAAATGTATTGTCCCGTCTTCAACCAATTGCCGAATGTAGTGACACGTCTTCAACCAATTGTCGAATGTAGTGACAGTGAACATCTACATGCTTGGTTCTTTCATGGAAGACTGGATTCCGTGCTAACTTGATAACGCCTTCGTTATCAACAAAGTGGTCGGGCCTGCTGGTGACATCTGCATATCCCCAAGCATCCGACGAAGCCAAACAGCTTCAAAACCTACCTTAACTGTCCCTCTGTAAAGGAGAGAGATATAGCCTACTGCTTCTTACCTGGTCCATGTGATGGCACCAGATCCCAAACTAAACACATATCCAGAAGTTGACTTTTTATGGTCAATAGAGCCTGCTCAATCTGAATCTGTGAATCCACTAAGTCTAGGATTAGGACTCCGAGAGTACAAAATTCCATAATCAGTAGTGCCCTTCACATGACGAAGCACACGCTTAGCAGCCATCCAATGATCAGCCTTGGGAGCTGTCATAAACCATGAAATGTAGCTGACGGGGAAGCTGATATCAGGTCTAGTAGCAAAGAGATAGATGAGACTGCCTACTAGTTGTCTATATGTAGTATCATCAACTGGAGGAGAATCAAACTTGGCTGATAACTTCAGACGTTTCTCCATAGGTGTAGATGCAAGCTTGCAATCCTGCATATGAAACTTGTCTAACAGAGCCCTGACATATTTGGACTGAGAAATGAATATACCAGAAGACTACTGCCAAACCTCAACACCGAGGCAATAATGCATGAGGCCAAGGTCAGTCATATCAAAAGACTGGCATAAACTTTGTTTGATTCCCTGAATCAAAGATGTCGAACTGCCAGTGATGATCAGATCATCCACATAAATGACCAGAAGGATGATGTCACTGTCAATAGTCTTGATGTACAAATTTGAGTCTAAAGAACTCCTCTGGAAGCCTTGATCATTGAGGTACTTATCAATTTTCATGTACCATGCCCTGGGGGCTGCTTCAAGCCATAAAGAGATTTCACCAATTTGAGTACCTGGTGTTCTTTACCAGCAACCTTGAAACCAGGAGGCTGCGTCATGTAGACCTCTTCCTGTAGGTCACCATTCAGGAAAGCACTCTTGACGTCCATCTGATGGACCTGCTAGCCAAACTGAGCTGCCATGGCTAGGACTAATCTGATAGTGCTCATCTTTGCTATAGGAGCAAAAGTCTCCTCATAATCAGTGCCCTAACGCTGAGAGAAACCTTTCGCAACTAAACGAGCTTTGTACTTATCCAAAGTACCATCAGACTTATACTTTATTTTGTAGACCCATTTGCAGCCAATGGATTTCTTCCCTGGTGGAAGATCAGAAAGGACCCAGGTGTGATTCTTCAGCAAGCTTTGGTGTTCAGAATTCATGGCTTGTTCCCACTCTGGAATTCCTTTAGCCTCTGAGTATGTCTAAGGTTCAAACACACTGTGAATGTTGACCATGAGAGCAATATTGACAGTCGTTGTAGATTTGCTCTTTTTCGGAACAATTCTCCCCTTGATGAGCTCATCATCCTGAGGATCAGCAAGTGTCTTAGCCCACCATTTAAGCCGGAGAGGAGGACCAATATTAGCATCGAGAGATGCTCTATGATCAGGTTTCTCATCAGAAGAATCTAGATTAAAATTAGGTGAAGCATCTACATATCTAGGTGATCCTGGAGGAGAGGCCGGAGGTGTCTGTACAGGAATCACTGGCACGACTGGAGCTACTTGAGCTACGGGAGCCCTCCCATGAGATGGACCTAAGGGAAGCCGAACTCCCAAATCATGAGCCATCAAAGGCTGGTCTGTTGAATTAGGAACAGGCATGAACGGTCCTCACTGCTCATCAAAGACTACATCACAACTGTACAAAAGGCAAGATGTGTCAATGTCGATCAAGCGGTAGGCTTTCTGAAGACTACTGTATCCAGCAAGCATGAGTTTCTGGCTCTTGGCATCCAACTTGGTGCGTGACGCATTAGGGATCCAAACATACGCAAGAGAGCCAAAAACCTTCAGGTGACTGATTCTGGGCTTGCGACCTGACCAAGTCTCTTCTGGAGTCTTGCCTTTGACCGCCACAGTGGGTGACCGATTTAAAAGGTAGACTGTAGTGTTAACTGCTTCCGCCCAAAATTTCTTCGGAACATGTATGTGCTCAAGCATAGACCTAGCCATCTCGGTGATTGTTCTATTCCAATGTTCAACTACACTGT
>MU223043.1:1220096-1242728 GCA_018584345.1 Thuja plicata | reverse complement strand
GTAGAACAAAATTCCCCCCCCCCCCCATTATCTGTCCTAAGAGCAATGATAGATTTCCCAGACTTTTTCAACTAGAGGTTTAAACTTCTAAAATACAGTAAACGCTTCTGATTTCTTTTTAAGAAAATAGACCCACATTTTTCTACTGAAATCATCAACATATAACAGAAAATACCTGGACCCAAGAACAAAAGGAGTTGCCATAGGGCCGCAGATATCTGTATGAACAAGCTAAAGTACCTAAGAAGCCCACCATGAATCGCCAATAAGAAAAGGTGTGCGATGTTCCTTCCCAACCTGGCATGCATCACAAACTCCAAGTTGCTGAGTCTGAATCTCTAGTAATCCGAGGACAAGCTTGTCACGAGCAAGTTGAGAGAGATGGTGCACATTTAAGTGCCCAAAATGCAGATGCAAAAGTGAACTGATACAAGACTGTCGAGCAGCCATAGCAAGGTCCTAAGAAGTACCAAAATCTGTAAGCCTGAAAAGACCATGATCCTCAAGACCAACTGCAACAACAGACTGAGTCTCCCTATCAGTGATGGTGCATTGATGTGAACTAGAGGTGATATCCAGTCGTGGAGAGTGTCGCAGTATCTGACTAACTGAGAGTAGATTTAGTTCCATCCCTGGAACATGGTACACATCGAGGAAAATGAGATTCCTCCCAACAGACTGAATCTAAATGTTGCCTTTGTCGACAACAGTGTACTCTTCCCCTCCACCAAAAATAATTGAATCTGAATAAGGCTTGTAGTCAGTGAACCAATCTTTACGGTGGGTGAAATGACAAGAGGCACCTGAATCAATGTACCAGGCAGACGACTTGACATGATATGTTGGTCTTTTAGCAATGAAGGTGTAAAAGGCAGATTTTGTCTACTCAGTGTGTTTTGCACTGGTCGCTTTGGGCTGCGAACCAGATTGCTTAGTTTGGGCAGCTAAACGCTTCCGACATTCAACCTTCATGTGACCATACTTGTGGCAGTAGTGGCATTGAATGTTCTTTTTCTTGGAACCTTCTGATGCTAGAGCAGAGGGCTTCTGTTGAGAATGAGACTTGCCCTTATCCTTCTGAAAGGATTTAGCGGCAAAGGTTTGCTCGGTGGAGGTGGAGCTGGAACTACTACCAAACAGTTGTTTCCACCGATCTTGCTGAAGCATAAGTGTGCAGAGATCAGTGAACTTCAGATCAACACCAGTAGAAGTGATGTTGAGAGTCTCGATAAAATGCTCGTAGGACTTGGGTATAATTTTGAGGGTTATTACCACAATGTCCTCTTCCTCCATCTTGCATCCAATGGCAAGCAACTGATCACGGATGTCCTAAATTCAGGTTATCCTGGAGCAATTTCCGCTCATCCATGATAATAGAAAACAGAGTGTTCTTGAGAAATAAGGCCTTGATTTTATCTGAAGTCTCATGTAGGGTTTTGAGATGCTCCCATATCTCGGCAGTTGTTTTGCCTGATGGAATCTGAGAAAGCTGATCATCAGCCACTGATAATTTGAGAAACATTACTGCCTCCCAATTCTACTGGTCATAGAACCTGATCAGGACCAGCTGTAGTCGGACGCTTTGTAGTACTCAGAACCACCTGATCGTTGCCGCGATATTCGAAGATGGTTAGCATCCACTGCTTCCACGTGCTATAATTTCGACCATTAAACTTTTGATTTCCCTCGAGCACTAGATTTGTCAGTGATGCCATGGCACAAATTTCAGTGAAAAACGTGTAGAACTGAGAAAGCGCATACTTCGAGGCAAAATGTCAGAAGACCCAGAAAAAAAAGAAGTGGAACCCAAAAGAGAGCTCGAAAAACCCATAAGGAATATGCTGTCAAATTCTGGATATGCTAGCTCGAAAGTTGAGGCACAAAAATTGAGACACCCAGAAAAACGGATGACAACCCAGTTGAGCACTTGAAAAACCCAAGAATCTGCAATTAGATTTCCAAGACGACAAAGAATTTGATAGTTTCAAATGAAACCCTAGCCGCTGGAAAAACCTTCAAAAAGATTGCAGAAAAACATCAAAAAATGGTTGCTGGTTTGACGAAGATGACCATAAAGGGTCGAAAAGGGAGCCACGGAGTGAAGAAGCCCACGAAATCGTTGTTGCCGTAAAAAACAGAGTTGCAAAAGAGGCTCTAGAACACAGAAAGGAGCCACGCAAAAAGCAGAGAAAGCCTCGTGATTTGGATGGAGAAGGCAGCAACGTCAAAGAGACGACCATGAAGGAGGTCGTTTAAGCCAAAAGATTGTCGTCCTGCAAAAAAACGACTGAAAGAATTCACCAGAGATTGCAACCTGCGAAAAATTTCAGAAAAAATGGCTTCGAAAAACCCCAGTCGGGTTTGAAGACGAGAGCCATAAATAGAGCTGAAAGCCCTACACAGAGTTCTGAGAAATTTGCAGATAAGCCGAGGTTGAAGAAAATAATTTTGAAAAACAATGTAATTTTTCAAGAAACTATTAAAAAATTCTGAACGAATTTATTTCAAAAAAATACCAAGGCTCCGATACCATATTATAGGAAGTAATTGGTAAAATTCTTGATATTATTAACAAAGATCAAAAGATCTATATATACAAAAGAATAAACGATGTTTCCTTGGGAAACAATCGTAAAGAATAGAAACATTCTATTCTAACTAACTAATATTAGAAAGATTCTAATAATTATAATAGATTACAACAGAGAAATAGATAACCATTAATAGAATATAAGTATTATTTTAATACTAAATAGGGTAATATAGGAAGGGAACATTACAAAGAAATGGAGAGACTAGCTGATTGATATTATCAACAGAAATGGCATCAAACTCCCTAATTCTCTAAGATTTCTTCCTCCTTGCAAAACTAAAATAGAAAAGGTATGGCATTGGTAGCCATTGACTCTTACTATTCTTCTAAGATAAGAATTTTTGACTTTGGTACTTCATATCACATGGCCTCTTGCAAAGACTTAGTTCTCCTCATTAAAACCATGCTCTATGACACAAATTCTCATTAGTGACGATTCTTCATTAGAAGTTTGTGTATATGGATCTATTGGTATGGGTGATGGAACATTCAATAAATGTTTTTGGTGTACCCTATCTAACAACAAATCTCCTTTCTATATTAGATCATGAACACGTATATAGACAAGAAGGTTGAATTAGATCTAGATTCACTTGTGAATTTGGGAACTAAAATATGATGCTCTTGTTGCATTTGGAAAGGTTGATCACAAGTCTAGACAGGACTAATTTTCTCACTTTGTGTCAAAATCACCATCCACTACTCTTCTTTCTCATACCAAAAATGTGAGTAAACTCTCGCGTGATGGGTTCATCCATCTTAACTACTACAATAGCTTCAACAACAGAGTAAGGACATTGTCAAAAGGCTTCCAAAAAATTTCTGATTTGATGGGATTTGCCAAGAACACATCACGGGAAAGCATCATGATGATAGGTTTCAAAAAGAAAAGATTCGTAGAGCTTCAAAAGTTTAAGAGTTCATTCATAGTGATCTATCAAGCCCATCCCCATCCTTATTTTTTTCTGCAAATTCTAACGTATACTTACCTTCATTAACAATTTCTCTATATTCACCTAGGTCTACTTTCTTTGGCAAAACAGCAAAGTTTATTAAAAACTTTCTCAACTTCAAGGGCCTTGTTGAGATATTCAAGGGGGTCATCAAACTCCTCCAAACAAACAATGGTAAGGAATATGTACAACACTACTTTGAGGAGTCCTATAGTAAAGAGGGTATTGATCTTCAACATACAAGTCCACACAATCCAAAATATAATTGGGCTCCAAAGTAGAACAAAACCTTGACAGAATGACCAATGCACAATCCATTCCCCATCACTTGCACCATACTTTGGCATGAGCCTATAAACTGAGCTAACTATGTCCAAAACCATATCCCCCCTATGGCTTTGAAAGGCATCCCTCCTTTACAAGCTTGTAGTAGTGGGAAATCTTCAATCAACCACTTCAAGTTTTTTGGCTCTCCTACATGGGCCCATATTCCCACAAACAACTGCAAGGCCTTGGAACCACCAAGCAAGCCTTGCAACTTTGTGGTCTATCCAAATTTTGTTCAACGGTGTCAATTGTTGCATCCTCACGAGTTGATCCTTGCAAGGGGTGTACGATTTGAATAAAGCTCTCCGAACTTATAGTCAAGCACTTCTCCTCCTTCCTTGACTCTAGAATCCTTGCTGATTGGTGCCACTTCAAAAGAATCTGCTCCTTTGACTCATAAGTTGAAGGCAAAGCATTCTCTTCCTTCTTCAACTAACACCTCTAAGACAAAACTATAGTCCTACTTTCATTTCTCTTCCACTTTATTTGGGTTCAAAAGATTCTATAGGATACAAATTCAATAATTAGGGATCCTTTCTACACTCAAAAGACAAGATTGCAGCAAGATAATCTTCAAGTATAAAATGTCAACACTTCAAATCCAAAATCTTTTCATTTTTGCAAAGCATGTTGCACTGCTAAACGAGATTCAACAATGGACAAAGGATACAATTCCTTATTAAGAAATCACATAGGTTTTGGTCCCACTTCATAAGGGAAACAATCTAGTTTGATGCAACTAGTTCTACGAGACCAAGCATGTTGTAGATGATAGCATTGATAAGCTCACGGCTAATCTTGTGGCAAGAGGTTTTACACAAGTTCCTAGTGTTGATTACACTGAGATCTTCCCCCAATAGCCAAGATGAACTCTTGCCATTGTCATTGGCAATCATTAACCAATTTATTAGATGGCTGTGAACGGTTTATTTCTTCATTGGGAGCTTCACAATGAGTTATATATGGAGCAGCCACAAGGATTTGTTCAAGATTCTTCATTGGCATGATGAATGTGGAAACCTCTCTATGTTCTCAAACAAGCCCCCATATCCTAATATAAAAAGATGGACTCCTTTCTCCTTTCAAAATGGTTCTCACAGTGTCACTCAAATCCTAAAGTTTACTTCTTGCGGCTAGGTGATGATCTTATCAGCTTAAATTTCTATGGATGATCTCACCCTCATACGTACTTCTACAAACATCATTAACAAGGTAAACTCAACTCAATAGGACAAAATTGACATAATAAACTTGGCTCTTCTACACTACTTTCTTGGCATCAAGCTTACTCAATCTGATTCCAAGATTAGTATAGCGCAATCTATGAAGTTAGGTTTAGCAAAAATGGCTTGCAAATTGATTGAATTCAATTTGGGGTTGGGCACAAGGCTAAGGCAGGCCTAAATTTGGCCCACAAGGTTTGGGACAATCCTAGGTTCTCCCAAGGTCCAGCCTAGGCACCCCAAGCTCCCTATGGGTACATGCAAGGCACTCTTGGCACACTCTATGCACACTCAATAGAGAAAAAAATCCTATTGTTTTAGCCATAGTTATAGAACAAATGAAACATTGAACCATTACAACATCACTTTCAAATTTGGATTCATGAGGTACTGCGTGCGAAACAAACAAAATACTTAACCATTAGCAAGATCCCATTCCAAAGCATCCAAAACCATGGCTGGTTAACTGATAGATGGTTTGGTTTCTAGCAAAAAAAGAAGTGCATATTCTCTGAGACATCCTAGGAGAAACAATGTTCATTGTAGGGTTCAAAGACAACACCCCAAGAAAGCATCACCACTTAGCCGAAGAAGAAGCTTTGAGGAGACAAAGCAGCCAGAGAAAAGGAAGCACTCTAATCTATTCTCACCACCAATTTCCTCTACGTTGATGGTATCCACATGATATTTTTGATCCTTTGTTGTTGGCCTTCTAGCTCATATTCAAATGACCACTCCACCCAAACCTTGCAATGAAAAGACAAAAAGCTGTATGTCTTATTTTGTTGTGTAAGATCCCTTTGTTATTAATGTATTTAAAGTGTATATTTCTTATAATGTACATATGAACCGAGCCAGCCTAAACCTAGGAAATAAAAATTTGCACCAACAATGAACTAGAACCTCTTACTCGTACCCAGACCAGCAACTTTAAGCACAACATAAGTATTCTCTTGATCTTCTCAAACGATTTCACATGGCTGATTACAAGCCTGCACTAACTCCCTTTCTTTCTAGAGTCAAGCTTGAGGCTAAGTGTTCCATACTATTGGTCAATGTTTTTTTTTCTATTGTGAGCTTGTTGGAAGGCCCATCTACTTTACTCACACACAACAAAATATTTCTAATGTGTTGGTATGGTTTCTCACTTTATGCAAAAACCACATTAACTTCTTTGTAAGTTTGTCAAATTGATATAGTTCCATGTCAAGGGCACATATAAACATGGGATCAACGACACGAAGTAAAGATACAAATTTGATGGCATACATAGATTTAGATTGGGTTAGAGGTTACAACTTTCATCTTGGCTCTAGCCCCTGTTGCGAGATCTTCACGTCATCACCCCATGAAACATGGGGACCGCCTCTTTTTTCTCACCTTTCAGCAGGTGTTAGTTTAGTTTGCTGTAGGTGTTAGTGCGAGTGGATTGGCAACATTTTCAGAATCTGTGCTTTGATGAGTGAGAGCGAGACAAGGAATTAGTCATGACAAACAAGGAGGTTGGGCAACATTTAAATCAGACTTAATGAAGTGCAATTTTGATCATGTGGATTGGCAATTAAGTGGAAACATGAAAAATGGTGGCAATTGATGAATGGAAATATAACGACTTTTCTAAGGAGATCAGCTGGGGTGTAGATTCAAATCATCTTGAAATGACAAAAAATCAGGTTCAAATCATTGTGTTATTTTGAGTTAAAATGAATTTCGCCTAAGTTGGTGTGAATTTCCACCTTATGCTTCAAGTTTGCCTAAGTTCATGCTGATTTCCACTTCACATTACATGCACTTGCCTAAGTCAGGTCTGATTTCTACTTTTCATCGGATGCACTTGCCTAAGTCAGGTCTGATTTCCACTTTTCATTGGATGCATTTGCCTAAGTCAGGTCTGGTTTCCACTTTATATTTTCAAGTTCGCCTAAGTTGATGAGGTTTTCCACTTGTCCTTGCAAGCACTTTTCCTAACTCGATAGTATATTTCGCCTAAGTGGCCTTGCATTTCCACTAAATGAGTTTTAAACAATTGTATATTTCGCCTAAGCGGCCTTGCATTTCCACTAAATGAGTTTTAAATTTGCCTAAGTCACAGGTGGTCTCCACTTGGTGCATAATGGTTTTGCCTAACTTGTTAGTGGTTTCCACTTGATATATGATGGTTTTGCCAAACTTAGAGGTGGTTTCCACTTCATTCATAGTGGTTTTGCCTAAGTATAGTTCAATTCCCACTTTTGATCTATAAGTTTGCCTAAGTGAGTGGTAATTTCCACCAAGCCTTTGCCTAACTCCATGATGATTTCCACTCCAAGATTAATGAGTGATTTCAACCACAAATTGAGTCCAAGCTCTCATTGAACTTGGAAAAAGGGGCTGGAGTAATGGTGTGAATTGCATAAAAGAGGGGAAAATTGCAATTAAACTACAAAGTTTGATCTTATGGAGGAGAATTAATTAAATGATGAGGCTCTAAACTCAATGAGTTGGCAAATGATTTGGGGCTCCACTTTTATTTGGAGAAAAAAGTTGGAGGGACTGAATTCTAAGTTGTCGGTTCGGGTTCGGGGACGGATTCGGGTTCGAGAATCTAGTTCGTGGATTCGTGAAAAAAATAATTCCCATTATGATTCGTATGGGTTCGTGTGAATATATATATGCATTATATATACAAAAAAATAAGAGAAATATACATAATTCTAAAACTAAATCATTTCATCGTGTGAATCTATGATGCTTGATCATTGATCATTGATCAATGCCAAATCTCAAAGATAAACATTATAAATTTAAGCAGTAAACTTGATCATTGATCTATGTTCGCAATTCTAAAGAAAATCAGCACAATGAATTACTGAAATCACTCAAATCTGCTTTTTGGAAGGTATTTGCTACTCCACAATTGATCTCCTTCGAATACAATCACCTCACTTCAAACTTGCAAGAATGAGAGAGCAAAATGAGAGAGCAAGTGTGAAATGAAATGTGTTTGGAGGCTCCATAATAAGAGTCGTGTTAGGGTTAGAAGCAAAAAAAATAATAATAAAAACATTTTTTAAGTGGGTTGGACCCACTTTTTAACATGCCTGGTCATGGGTCCCTAGGGATCCGCGTGGGATCCTCGAGGTCCACGCTAGATCCAGGCAGGGTCCGGATTTGGACCAGTGGGTCCGTCGGGATCCACAGGTCCAGACCCGAACCCTGCCCGGATCCAACGCAAACCAGTCCGCGGATTTAGACCCAGATTGGACCCAGACCCTGCCCAGATCCAGGGCAGACCAGTCCATGAATTCAGACCTAGATCGGACCCGGTTTGAGGATCCAGGGTCCAAATCCGGTAACTTAGACTGAATGTAATGAAGGAGCTTCGGGTTTTACAAATATAGGTGTGATTTTTTTAATCCAAGCACTCATATTTAATAAATGGCATAGAATTAATGACAAGAGTGGTCCAATTACAATTAAGATGGACAGATCTGAAATTAAATGCCAAGCTTGGAAACCTATTCCAAACCCCAATGAAGAGCTGCAATTTCAATTATAATAGAAGGGCTGTGATTTAAATGCCCATGGACAGCGATTACAAATGATAAGAAGGCTTGATCTTAAATGGGAGGTGATTCAAATTTAAACTAAGTGGTGTGATTTGTAACATGGCCCAACTTTAATGAGGGGAATAAAGCATGTAATTACATGGCAGCAAGAAACCATTTTGAATCCCCATGAAAGGCAATTTATAAGTTCAATGATATGCGATTTTCATAAGGGACAATTTTAATTACCAAGGTTTTAATTGGAGTATGGAGTTGCGTCCAATTTCAATGGAGGTGAAGCTAAAAATAAATGCAATGTATCTGATTGGAAGAGGTGTGATTATTGAGAGGCTGAGACCCCATTGAATGACCAAGTGCAATTCAATATAAGGGGTGCAATTTCCTTTATTAAATGATGGGGTGCGACTTTTATATGTTGGAGCTGTGACTTTAATAAATAAGAGGGACGACTTTTAATGGTGTAAATTGTTTCAATTCATTTGTTTATTTCCCAGCCAAGTCGGCCTGGGTAGGAGACGTGCCTCTTGGGCCCAAATGCCACATATAAAAGGGAGTCATACTTTCCCATTTCAACCCAAATCGCATCAAACAGAAGCCTCCAAGCATTATTCAAACCAGTAAGAAAAGTGCAGGTCCAAAATGGAGATCAACTGAGACAAGGAGGAGATCGAAGAACAACACATAAGCTGGAAATCAGAGTTGATAACTCAGACCAGACACGTTTACCAGCAATTGAACTCAATCAAATATACCAAGCTGACCCATCTTGAAGATAACCATCAGCGAACATCAATAAAAGGCATCTGGCATCTCTGACATTGAATTAGGTGAAAATCAGAACATTTTGGGGCTGCGAATTGTCATTTTGGACATGAAACCAGTTCTATAAGAGGCAAATTACATCAGATTCAGCTTCAGTTACAAGAAAATGATGAAATTCGTGATGTTTGCAAGTTGAAATCAGAATTTAGCAAGGTGTGAAAGCATTAGTTTCTCTGCAGACCTGTAGGTGTAAGCTTCTAATTTTCATCAACAGCAAGGTATCCTACCTTTGGTAAGGTTTTCACAATGTATTCAATGTCTTGAGAATATGGTTAATGAGGAGGATTTTCAACTAATAATGAAATTAGGCAATATTATGTTAAATCAGATTTTCATAAGATGCTTTTCATTGATATATCCTCGATTATAAAAGTGAGTTGAATCCTTGCAATTAATAATGTCATAAATTTAAAATTCAAAAAATCTAACATAAGGTGTTGTGTGGCGGGATAAGCAAAAGGCAAAGGCACCTAAAGATGGAATGAACTCAAGACTTCATGCACCAGCAATCTACAAGTTGTTCATCAATCAAACAAGGTGATTCTAAGTTGAAGATCAGGCCAACTTGATGCAAATCCATGTCCAAGTTTGAAGCATTCAAGATGGATTCATAGTGCAGGTACAACATCATGGCTAAGTCTACCAGCAAATGGAGAAAATCATACAAACTCAAATTTCCTTTCGGAAATCCAAGTTTAATGGATGGTCCAGCTACATGCCACACTTACACCACTTCTACAAGTGCAAGGTCATGTACAAGTGCAAGTTCAAACAAATGCAATGAGAAGATTTCCAAGGGTAGAGAAGACAGCATGAAGATGAAACAATTTGAGAATAGAAGACATCACAGTTGAAGGCTTGACAAAGTTGAGATATTTTCTCATCATCAAGAGGTATTTATTAAGCCTATACGATAAGCATGCTGAGGTGGTGCCCATTTCTCTAATCAGTCAGATCATGCCAAGTGTCCCAGTAGGAGAGCTCAATAATATTATGTCCAAATTCATTGAATTTGCCAAAGGGGGAAAACTCAAAGAAAATTATCTTCTAAAGGAAGATTTGTTGTAAGCCCATGTGGCATTTTATCATTGGCCCACTGATTGGTGCCTTCTTCTATAGGCTTTAACCTACCATATTTTCTAATTGGCCCATAATGGCATTGTAATTTTCTTGTTGGCCCATATGACGTTGCTCTTTTGTAATTGGGTGGACATTTAATAAAAGTTAGTGGTAACCCTAATTAGGGCTTTGGTGAATTAATCTAGGTCATTGATTCTAATTTAATCTTGGTTATTCATTGTACTAGAGCTCCCTATATAAGGTTTGCTCTCCTCATTTGTAAAGAGAGATTGTTGGAGAATTGTTGCTAAGATACTACTAAAATTGCTCTTTATTCATTGTTGTGTTTGCATGGTGGATATTTGTGACCATTTTGGAGTATTGCATGGTTCTTTACATTGCTAACTTACATTAGAATTTGCTTTCAAGCACTTAGTTTTAGAATTTACTTCAATTAGATTAGATTGGATGAAAGTTTTGTGAATGTTTCTTTAATTGAACTCGCTTCGACCAAACTACTAGCTGCTTGCTAATTATAAGTATGCCTTGCGTGGTCAAATGGCGTAATCAAAAGCTTAACTTCAATTACTACTTGCTCATCGATATGATCTATAGATGGATTTGATGAAATGGTAGTGATTTGAACATCTTTCAAGCATACCTTAGAAGATTGCACTAGGTTGGTGGAGTTGATGACAAGACCATATCTAGTAGTCTGAAAGATATTTATAAGTTTCTTGCATCCTAGCATAAAAGCAGTAGTTTAGATTCGTAAGTTTAAATTCATTTGCAAGTTGAAAGTCCAAATATTTTCACTGCACATTGTGAAGCCATATCATTCGCAAGTCAAGTTGATGCATCTTAGTGAACTAGCGTAAGTCCCCTCATGATACCAGCATATCACATCATTACAATTGAGTTAAGCCCACCATTTGAAGGAACCTTGGAGTCACCCCAATGATCTTTTCTTGCAATCTCTAGCATACATGGTGTCTTTGTTCAAGAGAGAGTTGGAGATTTGGTTTTCCACCTTGGAATACTAAGTATTCAATTCTACATGTTGTAGTGGCATAAAACTCACATCAACAACCCCATATGTTGATCGAGCAAGAAGCCACATGTTGTTGCTCGGCCATCTACCACAAAGGTTGAGTATCAAGGAACTATTAGTGCCGCCACAATGTCATGTCCCCCGCCTGAGATTAGGGCTTTGTAAGAGACAATTTGCAGCATTATGAAGCCTGAGCAATTAAATGAAAGGAGGGCCAACTCAGAATAAAAGATAAATAAAATTTGTCATACCCACCAATTTAAAAAAAACAATCACAGCTCTTTTTTATACCAAATTCAGGCAAAGGACATAATGCCAGCACTCCATATAGGGGGCCGACCTATGATAACAAATACTTTTATCAGTAAAACAAGGACCAACCCAAGGATAATAAACGTCCATAAATCTATTTCGGGCTGACTTAGAACTAAACAAAGTTAATCTTTTGGCATGCGATTTACTTTAAGCCAAGCAACATCCCTTGTAAAGGGTGGGAGGCTAATAGGGTTGTGACTATCTACTCCACCAAGAGCGATATAAAAAGAGATCAAGGAATATTATTACAGCAGACCAAGAAATAATATTACAGCAGACTATAATATATTTAGAGCAGACATAAACATATAAGCACAGCAGATATAAATATAGCACTACAGAAGACATAAACATATTATTACCACAGACATGGACATATATATTGTCGAGCAGATTTGAAAAGTAAAATCTGCAGATCAAAGAAGTAGAAATCAGCATTTAATCGAAGAAGAGGTAGACTCAGAATTAACACATTAAATAGCAGGATATAATATATATAATTATCAAGTATTCTGGTATGAAGTATAATGCATTGCAATATGACTTGGCAAATTTATTGTTTGTCTTCCATTTGATAGGAAGTAGGAATGCATGCAGATAATCTATTGCTCTCATGTATGCAGAATTAATAATGAAGTAGGCATGTATAATGATGATGAAGATTCCTTTAAATTTTCATCCAATCTACCAGTCCATTATGGAGGGGAGGTAGGGCATATGAGGAAATCAAGTAGCATAAGGGTCCATTCGAGTAGTGATAACCCTGAGTGGGGCTGGGAATCAGAATGGCAGGTGTCATTCCATGCTCTTAGGCTTGATGGACAGGCTCGAGGCACCTTATATGATCTCCCATGGTACTTCATAATGGGGATAGGTTATTGGGGAAAGCCTTAAGGGAATCCCACATGCACATTATGGTGGAATACATATAAGGGATACAAGTAGCACCTAAGTTTCATTCAAGTAGTGGCAACCCCAAGTGGGGTTGGGAGGCCGAATGGCGGGTGTCATTTTGTGCTCCTGCGCTTGATGGAAAGGAATAAGCTCGAGGCACCTTATATGATTTTCCAAGGAACTCCATCAATGAAATTAGTTATACCATATGGTTGAGTTAATGTCCTAACCCTAGTAGGAAAGGTCTATGCTTTGAATGAGATAATGTTTCTAGTAGGAAATATATATTTTATGGATTATGTGTCAATGATTACCTAACATAATTGCAGGGTCTTAATCAGGATCTATCTTATTCCACAATTGGTAAATGATATCGATAACTCTATCCATTTCTTGTTTGACTTGGAATTATAATTTTAGGGCAAAAACAAGGGCCTTGGAAAAGGGGACATTACACACAAAAGCTATCTAGCTTGTGCAAATCCTTACAAAGTTTGTCATTCCTTTCAATCAGCATTCAGCCTTCAATCATACATTGTGATAATTAGAATGTCACCCAAATCTTGAGGAACCCTTTCTAACATCTAAGAACCAAACACATCGAGGTCCATGTACACTACATTATAGAGCTCATCTAGAAGCAAGTTATCAATCTATAGTTTTGTCGTACTTAAGTTGTGTACATCTTCACCAAGCCCTTCACAAAAAACAAGTGTGTTCATCACTGCGCTTTATTAGGGATTCAAAAGGTTGTTTCTTAGGGGAGACTTCCTAGTCCTTCCTCTATTTCGTCTCTCTTCTTTTGGGTAATAGGAGGAATGAGGTGAGGATATCTCTCTCTTTCTTTTGGGGGAATACTGTTTTGTTCATGGGTATTTAACAGGGCACTGTCTTGCCAAGACCCATCTTCTATCCACCTAAGATGTCAATTTCAAGTTTACAATTACCTCTACAATGATCTCAGTTTCATCAAAATTCACAATGCCATAAGATTTCGGGCAATTGTATAATGTCTTTACCCAAAAATAAATGACTCAAAGGTATTCACAAATAACCCAGTTGCTTAAAGAACTAACATAGATTCAATATGTGATGAAAAAATATAAGCTATTGCATTCATCGAGTTTGTACAATAAATGTATTAAGTTACTTCTACAGAAAACACATGGAGGAAACTAGATGACCACACAAAGTAACTAAAAAGGATTAAAGGGACACCACACACTCCAAAAATGAAGCATAAATCCTAAGGAATGAGGTAACACCTTACTCTCTGAAAAGGGAAAACGTAAATAAACCTAAGGTGTAATAAGTCAAAACAATAGTTAAAAGTTTTTGATCTCCTAAAGTTGAATAAGGTATAATAGCTTTCGGTAAAACGGACACGGACTGAGAACATGCTTTTTTAATTCATACATTCAAAACGATGTCCACAAGAAAAGTTTCTCAGCTACATAATGTGATCTACGTTGTAACTACAGGACTGCTCTCACAACTTTGATGGGCATATCATAGGATTTATGACCAACGCCAGAGAGCAAATTTAACAGACAGAAGAATTCTTCAATGCAAATGTAACTTCCTATTTGGAAGACGAACAATATCACCTAATCAAAAAAATTACAAAACTGAAAAGTAATCCTGACATTTCCCTGTTTTAACAAGGAAATTCATTTTTCTGGCAGATAATGGAAAAATGTACAAATTATTTGTTATTGAAAGAGCATTTTTCAAGTCTTGTAATCTAAATCCATTCACCCATGTCTGATAGGCTGAGGTTCAGCGGTAACTCGTAGCAATTGTCATTGTGATGGCTTAGGTTGTTTATAAGCCAACAGTATCCTAATGTCGGAACAGCATTTTCCCAAATGAGTTGGAGAGAAAATGAATCTATGAGCTAGCCAAGAAAAAAATATGTGCACCCAAATAAGAATTGGTCCGTATTGTCCAAAGGGTTGAGATGTAATGGTGGAGGGGTGCACTGCCTAAAAGATTTGACGCAAGCAATGGGGAATAACTAATTAAGCTAGCTTGATTCTCAGTCTTTTGAGCACTTCGTAGTAGCTACCATAGGAATGCCTTGGGGTAGGGTCAATGCCTGGATGTTGGGACGGAATCTAGCATCTTCGTCGCCGGCTGATCTCTGTCCTACTGTTTATCCTAACATTGTAGTCGATTGGGACAAACTCAATCGAAGGGTTTTGTACCACAGTCCCATGTCCATATCTTAAAATAAAGTAGCCTATGATATCCAATTCTAGGGCCATAGATGAAGCCATGTTCTAGTCCGGATGAAATTTTTAACCCAATTGATACCCTTATAATCATGGCGTCTAAAATGAAGGTAGGCCACTATTTGCCGCCCAAAAAATGGCTATATTTGAATATTACCCAAATTCAAACCTCCAGACTACAATAAAGTAGTCTTTAGTTAAGAGGGCATAAATGGGTAGCAGAGCAATAAAATTGACATACATTTAATGCGCTCCTACAGTGTCGGTATTTTAATCTTCCTCACACACCGAACAAGATGGTCCATAGATGAACTCAAAACAAAAACTAGTTTAAAAAAATAGATGGGTATGTAGAAACAGAGACATACTCGTACTCTCTTATTATCAACAAGCTGAATGAGAGGAATGAGCTTGAGATACGCATCAATCTCTTCCTGAGACTGCCTAAACTGAGAAACAATAGTCCAGCCAACCGCAAGCAAATAAAAATAGCTCTTATCCTGGCAACTGTTGACAAGCACATACGCTCGCCTGAGAGCATCCTCAAACAGTTGTAATGGTTCTCTTGTCTCAGGCCACTCCTTGAGGTCAGAGATCCTCAGCTGCGCCAACAGGTTCCCAATGAGGTTTAGATGATTGGCAAATCGCCTACAGTTCTTCTTATGCATGCGTGCATTGTTTGCTGCCTTGACAATAAGTGCTATCAATTTGGCATAGTCCAGGCCTGTTATCTGGGCAACATCTGCTATTTCTCCAAGATAGCCACAGCTCGACTCCATTTCCAAAACCCACACAAAAAACAACCCAACAGAGAAGATTTGTTAAACTGAAGCCCTGGCAAACTGCGTGTCCTTGTTTCCTACAGAGCGTCACAAAAATACACCCATAAAACATTTGTGTTGCATGCAGCTCGTAGCAATGTCAGATCCCTACCGGTCTATTTCATTAATTTTTTTTCAGCCTTTTTATCAGTGCCATGTAGGGACGTGGCAGAGCCTTGTGGGGATATTCCTCTATTTGAAATCCGGACAGATGCACGGACATTGGAATTTGGGATACTGAATGTTTGGTATTCTGTTGAATCATACCAAATGGGGCTATGCTTAAAAATCATAATTGTAGGTGTTTTGCAGAGAACAGCCCCAATGAAATTTAATGCGAAGTGGATCTATGGAAGTAGGAAGTAGGATATATTTGCAAAGGACAAGGTGGCAAGCGTCAACCAAAATGGACATACATTGCCTTAGAAATTATGTGTGTTTGGTATAAACTATTTTTCTGATTAGATCGTTAGGGTAGTTCGCTTTATGCTCGTGGCTTACTTTACGATCACCGTTACACATCGCAAAAGAAAAGTTAACTAATCTCAAAAAGAGTGTTTTTGAAAAGAATTTCTGTAATCATCTCACAAGAGGCCCACACATTTGTGGCTCTCTATTCCTACCTTGTTTGTTGGAAAGCTGGGGATATTTCTTTACTTTGCATAAATGACAATATTGGAAGTTTGTGTTAATATTTTTAATATTAGATAAAATTTAGGTAGAAATAGTAATATACATGAAAAAGAGGTTATATAAGGTGTAATACATGTTATATATGATTTTGGAGGTAATTATGTTTTTAATTTAAAATTTTGTATTTTAGTTGGGTTTATAATTAAATTAAGATTGTTTTTTATTAAGGTAACAACTGGTTTTGAAGGGATCCCGAAATTCTTTACATTGAACCGAAAGAAAAGCAACAAAACTAAAATGACAACAATTTGTCAAAAAAAAGACAGATGACCAAAAAAATGTTTAACCCCTTATTATATAATAAAGAATTAAATTAAGATTGTTATATGAGTTATTTCTACATATATTTTTTAAGGCTAAATCTTTGTACAAAATAGAGGTAAAAAAATATCATGGTTAATTGTAAATTTGTCTTCCATTTGCTGAGGCGTGTTTTAGAGACATCTCTAGAAACTTCTCGATGTATAAGGCATCTTTTGGTGGTTGTATCCTGAGTCTCGCGACTAGAAATTGATGTCATCCCTTGCGAGAATTCTTAAGACAAAACGCGTTAAAAAGCAAATAATTAAAATAAGCCTAGATAATGTTTCATGTTGATATTTTGGATGATATAAAAATCCATGCAAAATTATAGTGATCAATCTACTAAGAGTGGGGGCTTTTTTAGAGGAACACTAACAATTACATGACTAATTTCTTGTCATTGTAATGGTCTAAAGAGAATTTGTCTTTACTATTTATCGTTCTTGTATGATTGATTTCTCTTGGTGCTTATGAAAAATATAATCAACTATAAAAATATTGATCTATTAGCGACCATTTGTTTGTGTTTCTTATAACCATATTGAATATCGTTAACTTGAACATTATATAATTATCATCATGGTTAATTTATTTGAGAATTAAAAATAATGTTTAGTCCACACAAAATCAGGTGTGTGTGGTTCTATTGAAACAATTAATAAGTTGGTTGACTAAACATTAAGAAATGTTCGAACAATATCAATCATTGTATTTAACAATTGTACATATTTAATTATATTTTTTTATAATAAAAAAATGTTTTTTTATTGATTATAAAAGCCTTTTAAAATAAATTATCCAAAAATAGTAGGTTGAAATAGTCACACCCTAAAGACTAATCAAGGCAAAAGCTTTAAAAATATATCCAAAGAGAAAAACTAAGTTGTAAAGAAACAAGAGTTAAAGCACTAAACATCTATAGTGTCATTAAGAACAAGCTACCATCCAATGGCAATGCCTTGAGCCTAATTCACATTTTTGCTCTTCCTCACGCAATTGACTAGCAACCTTGGCCAAAGAAATAGCCAAGTTTTCCAGTGTCTAGCCATCTAGGATCTTCTCTTATGTGATATTGAGGAGAAAATGAACACGGGTGGGATTACTAAGACCAACCATAAACATTGTGACCACAAGCTCAACACTAAGAAGCATGATAATTATTAGTCCCATGAGTATTCGAACTTCAATGATGTTGACATCCTTGTGGTAGGGATTGATCCCTATTGAGATGAAGAAGGGAAATGAACAAAAACTATGACAACCATACAAAGTGCATCACTCCAAATGATCAAGAAGAACCTAGAAGTGAGCCAATTTAAATGGTATCTTTAAGAGGAATTTGGAAGATATTGCAAGACGAAAAAAATAAGGAATTCCGTATATGTGTAATAAAGCTGCCAAAACATGACAAGACCAATAAAAGTATTGCAATAGAATTTCTCAATTTCTATAGCATAGATTGTGAATACATATCCATGTATAAATCTATGTTGAATAAAATTTATCTAAAAGAAGATGAGCATGTGCACATAGCTCTGAGAATTATTAAATTCTTTATAAATCTTGATAGATATATCTTTTACAATATAATTGTGGGTGATACTAATATTTTTATATTTTAAATTATGGAAGTTTAAGAATGTAAAATCATTTACATATCTGTGTATGTGGTCGCAATAACTTGAGATTAGAAAAAATTTATACAATCATTGATTCATAAATCTATATTACACCATAATTCTTTCTTTGATTTTCTAGTACAGATATCTCAAATAGTAAATGTTTAGTAGAGTTGTACAAAATGTCAATGTTAGAGGATGCATATTTGTTGCATTAGACATATTTTCATATGTTCATAATTGTGCATATGCTCGAGAATATTTTTATACATACTATTATGCATAATTGAGCTTGTATTTGCACATTCATGTTCTAGCTTAAGTTCACTTAGTTGAGTGTAAATTTAGGTTAGTCTAGTCTAGTTGGGCTCTAGTTTGCACATTGTGCATATCATGCACTTCTAGTTTGCGTATCTAACTCTAGATTGCTATTTTTAGTGTGAGTTGATTTTTTGCATATTTTTTAGACTATTTCTTTCTATAAAAGCAATTGAACTTTTCATTGTAAGTCATCCAGTAATCATGTAACTTGCATATTGTATTCTTTTTTGCACTTGACAAATATAGCAATTCTTTCTTGCTACCCTTACTTGTGGAAGGTGTTTTTTATTTTTTTGGTTGATCTTTAGGTGCTTCTGTTGCATACTTCAACATGGTATTAGAGCATGGATTCAGCAAACCCTTTCTCAAGATTTGAGGGTTTCTTTTCTTAAGGGCTTTGCAGGGTCTCCAAATTTGCCTTTTTGTGTGAATTTGGATTTGGGTTTTTTTGCCTATTTCTTGGAGCTTCACAAGCCTCACAATCGTGTTCGCAACGTCTCAAAACCTCAAGATCAGCTGTTATTTTGTCAAATTTTGAGTAGTTGAGGGTTTAGGTGGTCTTTTCTATGGGCACACTTTTTGAGGCAAGCACATATTTCTAGGCACTTTGGTCTTAAACAAACATCACCATCAATTTTGCAACATGCCAAAACCCTAAGATCGGTTGGCGTTTCCACAAAATTTGAGTAGTTGAAGTTTTGGATCAATTTGGTTAAAGGTACACAAACCAAGGCAAAATCTGAGGGTCAGCAAAAATTTTGGGCATTGTGGAGCGAAATGGACATCACCATCATGCTCAGATGGGCCCAAAACCTAAAAATTGATAGTAAATTTATCAAATTCTAGCTTCGTCAATTTTAACTCAAATGGTAACGAAAAGTTTGGGATCACTAAAACGGGACAACAGCTCATTACTTAAGTTTCTCAAAAGTTTGTTGTGCCTCTTCATTTTAGGTAAATGTACCATTCTTGGTCAAGTCAATCGATGGGGTTGTCAACTTTGAAATTTCTCAAATTTTGACTCCGTCAATTTTGGACATATTTTTGCGAGGGTACGAATATCGAGATTTGTACAGTCATACAACCTTTATGTTAGTACTACAAAAAATACTCATCGTTATTCACTTTTAAGTGCATACGTAGGAATAAAGGGATTTTGAAAAAGGTCAAAGTTCTTATAAAATTAGTACATACATATGTACACACTTGAAGCACTCTTGTAGCCCACACAAGTATGATGTGACAACACTTCACATAGGCATAACATCAACAAATGGGCAGAGCTGCTAAATTTAGGGGTTTTCTATATTTAGAACCCCTTAACTAATTTTAGTTGCTTCTATTTTTAGTGTTATAGCTCAAGAAAAGTTGGCTTTAGTTTTTTGCTCATAACTTCGTTATATAGAGCTAAAATTGGAAAAATGAGATATCGTTGGAAAGCTGATTCTAACATCGATCTATTCGTGGTGGTATTTGTATCAGATTTGGCATCATTTTTATGTACTAGGCCTCCAAAGTCAACCTTCTTTTATGCACTTTTGAGGCCATAACTTGAGCAAATGGACTCTGTTTTTCGACTTTCGCACATCGTTGGAAAGCTCTTGGCATCCTCTACACAGATCTCGGGTATTTTTTTGTAGATTTTTTATTAGGTATACTTTGACCTCAGAATTGTTCATTTTAACATTTCTTCCCTATCCAATTGTAGGAGGATTTGTGCTTTCTTGTTGTGGGGCGTCTCTTGCAGTGATTCAATATAGGGGATACCACTCCATCTTGTTCTCCTTCTCAATTCAGTGAGTCTTTCTCCAAGACAAAGAAGTCAAGTGAGCCTTGCAATTTTTGTGCCAAGGTGGGACATGCAATCAACAGGTGTTGGACAAGACTAGAGGCTTTAGAGGAGCCCATGCAACAACATCACATTTTAGCCCCTAAGTCTTCTTCTTCACAGACAAGCAAAGGTCGTACTCTTTCCACATGGGTCTTTCCTTCATCTTCTCGTTAGTGACATAGTTTCAGTGGACCTCTCATGTCTCTCCTTTATCAGGATTATGGGGGTTTTCCTATTATTTGTGTTAAGGTTTCCTTGGTTCCACGGTTGATCAATTCCTTAGACTATTGGCACCTATATTTTAAACTAGTAGATTGTTCTTGCATGGTTGAGTAGTATTGTTGGGGACACTCGTAAAAATTCATGTGCCATTTGCATCTTCGAGTGACAGATATTTTTCCTTTGTTTGTCATTTGTTAATTTTTCAAGTAGTTTCGTTGGGCATACTCATGCAAATTGTATGCTTTTGTATCTTCTATTGGCAAATGTTTTGCCTTTGTTTGTCATCTGCTCATTGTTCGAGTAGTGTCCTACAATGCCAACAAATTTAGTTGTAAACATTTGTCTTTTAAAAAAAAAATGATGTTCATTTTACTATCTTATGAGCTGAGTTGGGGGAGTAGTGAGTTCGTAACTGATAGAAAATAAAATAAAAAAATATAAGATAAGAGAATGACACCGATTCCAGACGTTATCTCCTACAAAACAAATATAAAGGAAAAAGGTACAAAAGAAATTTCTCGTATACTTGGTCGTTACAATTGAAATGAAATAGTACAGTAGTGGAAGAAGAAGTGATTCGGTTGGAGAGGATTCATTTCATCTCTTTCATCTATAAATTTACACAAAAGCTTGGACAAGCACTTGCACAAAGGCTCAATTGATTGTAGTGAAGTTGAAGATTTGAGTTTGAAAAAGTGATGAGAAATTCTGTTTGAAGTTGTGTGTGAGATTTACAATGGCGTCTCAGTAGACTCTTTTTTTTTGGGCATTGTAATTGTAAAATTTCCTAGAAGATCATATTGTTTCCAATTTGGTCTTTTCATAAATACCTTCTTGCCAACTTAAAAAAAATAATGCACTTCACAATTTAACTTTTCTATGTGTTTCATTTCATTGTATATTTGATTTTTCTTATCATCTTTCTGATTCCTCTGTATGAGCAAGTGATTCGGTGACCAATACGGTCTATTGATCAAATTCATCTTGAACTTACCCTATGAAGATTATTTTTCTTTTAATCTGCATTTCTTGGACGCCTTTGATTTTTTTTAGGTTATTTTGTAGAGTATGAAATCCAACTATATGAGGCAAGTTAACATTGAACAAAAAGCTTTCTATTAAACCCATTGTGAGAGAATAAGACATATTAATTGAGATTTTAAGGTATTTATGAACTGTCTATTTATGACATGTGAATGGTGACCAGTTAGGTCTTTGTGAATGGTGACCAGTTAGGTCTTTTAAACAAATCCACTTTGATCATTTCCTGTAATAGCGACATGTCTACAAACCACATTTCCTTGCAATAGATAAAAATGTTGAGTTGTTACATTTTTTGTAGAGGTTTTGATCCATTTCTTTGTGACATGTGATTCAATCATTGAAATGTCTTATTTTTAATAAATCTATTTGAGCATATCCAACAATGAAGGTGTTTCATTATACCACATTTTGTTGAGGCATTTAACTTTCACCAAATAGTTTTATTACTTCCACTTTTGGTGTTAGTTTTCGGGAGATCACATTGCTTGACTCACATTAGTTCTCCTTTTTCATTTATGATCCCTCCCTAAGGCCCCGTTTGTTTGTAGAATTGGAATTTGACTCAAACCCTGATTATCTCAAAATAAGGTTTTGAAATTCCAGTTTTGTGTATTCGGAAGATAGTTTGGACTGTTTGGTTGACCCGGAAGATGACTGAGACAATCCATCTTCTGCGTTTGGTTGCCATTTTCAAAATTAGAATTAGAATTAGATTTAAAACCGTTATAAAAAAGTTGTCACATTTATAAAATATAAATC
>MU223043.1:1180197-1203472 GCA_018584345.1 Thuja plicata | reverse complement strand
TATATATATATATATATATAGTAAGAAGTTGAATCCACTTTTTGGCCAAAAAGTGGAACTATTTTCCCTATTTTTCATAATTTGCCCTAATTGACCTAAACATTTGAAGCTTTTAAAGATTGAATCTTTAAATAAGTCAATAATATGAAATTTATTAATCAAAGTCTAGTTTCCAAATACATAATTTATATTAATACCCAAATGATAAAATTTAATTTTCACTACATGTTTCCAAAAACCACTGTTTAAAAGTAACTTTTTCAGGACCTTCCGTGCCCTTGTACAGTAACCACAATTTGACCTAAATGAAAGTATTTTTTTAAATCCTTTTGGATATGATTTTTAAGACACTTAAGATTGATTTTATTTTTTACTATTTTTTTATTGGGCATAATTTTTATTTCTAAAACCCTCGTGTATGACAAGCATAAGTTGGCCTAAACTCATCATTTTTCAATTTTTCTATTTTTTTAAAGAGAAAAGATTTTTTCGTAGTTTGATGTCATATAATTTAATTTTTCAAAAAAATTTGAAAAAATAAAAATTATTTAAAAAATAAGAAAACCTATTATTTCACATGTATGGACTTGTTTTATTAGAAATAAGTTGAAAAATAGAAAAAAATAGTATAATTAAAAATAAATTATATATTTTGAATGCATTCAATCATATCTATAATGTGTTTAAATTTTGTAGAAAACATCTTCCACCAAAAGTGTGTTTTGTGCACAAAAAGTTATGCTAGAAGTGGACTCGACTTCTTGCACTTACCAATATAAATAAGTACATATATGTATATAAAAATAAAAATATGTGAATTACAATATAAATATAAACCTATATAGATAAGTACATATATACATATAAAATAGATGAGGGAAAACAAACAAGATAGGGAAGAAAATGATAACAAATAAAAGAACCAACCAACCAACAAAGGGAAGAAACCCATGAAACAAAGGTAGCAAGAGGGAGGTGAAAAGGGGGAAAAAAGATAAATGGAGACAATGAGGAGGATGAGGGAAGAAAGAAAAACATGGAGGGAAACATGTGAAACAAGAGAGAGAGAAGGAAAAACATTAGAAATAGAAAGAAAGAATAGAACCAAAAATAAGAAGCAAGACAAAAAGAAGAGAGGAAACAAAATTAGGCAGTAAGAGAAAGTAAAGTAATGATAAGAGGAAGAAACAACGAAGTGAGAAAAAAACAATGACAATCCACAAGAAGCAAAGACGGACCGCAAGACAAAGATAGAAAGGGAATACATATGAAAGGTCAACACTAAGACAATGAAATCTTACTTCAGATATGGTTTGTAAGTAGACAAACTAATCTTGGGTTCATTTCCTACTTATGCATATAGTCATTTAAAATTTCCTTAATGTCTGTTAGTGTTTGTAGAAATTACCTAGATTCTTAATCTGTTGACCATCTGCCCCCATGTTCGCTGATGCATCTACTAATTTGGTGTCTTCTCAATATATGTGGTTTATGGTAAACTCTTCAAGGTTATTTAACAATTCTAAATCCCTTCCAAGTTTGGAATGCAATTTCTAGTTAGGAGTCTTTCCAGTTCTTAAAGCATTTATTATAACTGGGGAATCCCCTTCAATGGATACTTTTTTAAGCGGTAATTTGTAGCATAAAAGTAGTGTAATCACCTAAAATTGGTCTTGCAAACCTATAGCCCCTATTTCCGATTAATTGGTCTTAATAAATTCTAAAATATAAGACATTATCGCTAGACTCTAATTATGAGAACACTTAATCAAATTTAGTTGCATAATTCTAATCTTGACTTGTTGAATCAAATCATCAATCATCAAAGCCTAAATCTTAAAACATTGGGATAAATAAAAAAGTCCTAAGTACCCTTTTATGAATTCATGAAAATCAAAATAAAACAAATAAAAAGGGAAAATATCAATTTTGTCTTATTCTCCACAAAGTTGACCAATCAAAATCACTTGATCATCTCACATGGATTGAGGGAAGTTGCATCTCCACCATTGATCATTCCATTTTGCCTCTTAATCTCAACTACTCATTTCTTGAAATCTCTTATAAAAGGGATACTTCCCTTTGCTCATCATAACAATAAGATTTGGAATAGAGTTATAATGTTATTTTCATTCTAGGGTTTTATTGTGCACTCATATCTCTTTCTTTCATAGTAGTTTTGTTGAATCTTTGCATTGGTAGTTTCATTTCTTAGTGTAATGGCATTTTTTCTTCCTTTCATAGATTAATGGCAAGTGTATTGCTCATTTCATTGATAGTTTATTCTTGCATTTAGCTTTATTCTTCATGGTTATCATGAATTTAGCTTGCTAGTTCATGCATTCCATCTTCAAAGCTTTCAAGAGTAAAATATGCAAGTACATACATCTTTCTCTTTCTTGCATTGAATCTTCCATTTTGGAGTAGTCAAGTCACTGATTCTCCATGTCCAATCTGATGGGAAACTCATGAGAATCACACTTGCTTCAACTAGGAAGAAATAAGCCGATTTCAAGGGTTTCTATGCAATATTTGGTCTTTGTTTTGATGCTAACCCCTTTTGATGTAATGGATTATTGAAGTGTTTAGTTGTAGATATTGAATACACATTTTACCACACACATGTTTTGCGCCCACCGTGGGGCAGAAAGCTGATTTTTGCCTCATTTTCACATTTTCTCACATTTTGATGAAACTGTGTTCACTGTCGTATGAAACTTGTTTATAGCTCATACGATAATTTATGGGATAGTAGTTTTCCATATGGTGGCATACGATTTGTCGTATGAGGCTATATTATGTTTTATTTTTTTGGGCTTATTAAATTTGTCGTATGGGCTTCGAGTGATACATTTTTTTCATATGGGAACATGGTATTTGTCATATGAGTTTTGGTGATAGTCTGTTCTCTATGATTTTCCATTTCAGGAATAAAATACATTTTAGGGGTCTTATTGAGCTGATTTTGGTTTTCTAACCCCTAGCATATTTTGTATGATCTTTTTGCTCTCTGGTTTTGCAGCCTAAAAGGTTTTTGCAGGACATTTTGAGGAAGATTCGCTTGTCAAACTCTTACTAGCACACTTCTTTCTTGCAAGATTAGTAAAAGTTTGTGCTTGTAGGACGTTTTTGAGAGAATAAAATTTGGGAAACTACTCATGTTTGTGCTTGCAGGTTGCCTTGACTTCATCAACCAAAAAAAACATGTGCTTTCTTAGATAATTTCTTAGGAACTTACTTAACTAGGGTGTTGCTTGTTTGGGTAAAGTTATACATTAGGGGATTATGCTCTTCTCTTTAGAGAATCAGAAAGCCAAATATGTTTGGTTGAACTTGGGCAAAAAACACTTTTCTTTTGGTAAATGAACATGTGCTTGATGTGTTTGGGAGACACTATGAAGTAGGAGAGTATGCTCTTTTCCTTTTGGAAAATCAAAAATCTTGACCTTCATTAGCTATCCATTTACTTTTCTTGCATTTACCTTTAGAGGGCCCGCCAAGAGAGCAATATTTTGGGAACAACCCAAGTGGGGAACAAGCAAACCTGGCTATTCTGCCCCACTATAATCAAAAGATTTCTTCAATCCAAAGAGAGGGACAACATGACTATTTTCTATTCCTAATGCTTCTTCATGTGTAGGGCCTTGTTGCCTCAATCTTGCTAAGCAAGACTACATTTGACTAGGCACTTGTAGGGTCATTTTTTGTCTCAATATTGTTTACAAGACTACAAGGGGAGTACATTCAACTTGTGTAGGGTCGAGATGTCTCAATCTTTCTTGCGAGACTATGCATTTTGGGTGCTTGTAGGGCTATAAGCCTTAATTTTTCTTGCAAAACTACAAGGGATAGTCATGAACAGATGTATTTACTAGACACTTTGTAGATAGGGGCTACCCGACTCACCTCTAAAAGTATCATAATATTTGTGCAAGGATCGATCCAAGTGGATCACTCGGATCACCTAAATTTTTTTACACTCACCATATGTATTCCAAAGGGTGTTTGTAAGCATGAATGTAGCATGAGGGAGCCTATGTGATTCGAGCATTGAGTCTATTTTCAAAACCCACAATGTGCATAGTCTTGGAAAAAGCCAATATCACTTTGTGTAAGATGAAGGAATATCAAGCATGGGCAAAGTTTTTGATAATAAGCCAATTTGACTCTAGGGACATAAAGTTATTGATCATCACCTCTTTGTGTTTGGTGTGCTTGAACCACTTGAAACTTGACACTATCAGCAAAAACAACATTATTGACAACATAACACATCATCCGAACTTGACATTTGAACCAAAAAAACAAGTGGCAAACTATCTTGGGTATCCTTTGCAATCTTATCATAACAAATTCTAGTTCTTAACTATGTGACTCGACTCACCCAACATCTCTCATCTTAGTCTCTTGTATGATCTCACTAGTCCTATGCTTTTTCATCAACAATCCATTGCAAATCAACTTGGTCACAAGTGTCGTCCAACAAGTATTTAGACCTCAAATCCCGATACCTTGTACCCTGTTCAACAAAAATTTTCATCTTGTTCTCTCAATCTATTGGACAAACGATCATTCAAACACCTTTGACATTGATATCATCAGCCTAGTCATTCCAAAATTGTAACTGCAATTGTCTTTCATGGTCCAAATGAGAAGTCAAAAATCTAATCTTGATTCCAAGGGAAAAGCTATCGATGACCTTACTCAAGGAACACCTTCCTGTCAAAAGTCCAAAACAACTTACGAAATCCCACAAAAGGCACTTCAGTCCCATAGCAAACAATACCCTTGTTTGATCAATCAACCTTGGTTGTACACAACATATCAACAATGTCAACTTACAATTGGGGGTCTCAAAATGACCAACAAAGTCAACATACTAGTGCATCTTCCTCTATAGAAGATCTCATTGAGAAAGAGATTAGAAATTATCAACAAGACAAACATTTTCAAAAGATGATGCACACTATTATGCAACTCGACAAGGAAAAGTAATTTATGCATCTTGCATCTACAGGTGTTGAAATTCCACCTAACTTTGACATTGAGGGACTCATACAATAAGAGGAAGAGTCCCCCATCAACATTCTTAACCAACAATTGCAGGACATGAGATGCAAAATCAGGGAATTGAAGAAAGCCAAAGAACAACCTCCTAAAAAGTATTCATTGGAATCCATATGTCCATTCCCATTTGCTAAAAACTTACACATGTCATTGTTTCCCCCTAAGGTTGAAATTCCTAAATATGATAAATACAATGGGGAGGGTGACCCTCAATATCTTGTAAGGGAATTATGTGCTCTTAGTATGGAATTCATGCATGAAAGGACATATTTGATGTGATTATTTCTGCGAAGCCTCAGTAGCCAAGCCTTAGAATGGTTTACGAAGCTCTCACCTGGTATTCAAACATTTGATGAGCTTGTGCAGAAATTCATCCAACACTATTCCTATAACATCCTACACACGGTCACAATGTTGAATCTATGCAACACTAAACAACACACTGGTGAACCATTTGTCAAATTTCTTCAAGATGGAGAAAAATATTCACAAGATATCCTAGACAAATACCTTAATCAGAAAAGATTGACATCTTCATTAACAACCTAGTTCCCGAGATGAACTATGTGACCCAAATGAAAAAGCACACCTCTTTCAGTGACTTAGTTGATAGCGCTATTAGGATTGAAATGTTCTTGTGAAGAAAGGAGAACTCACCTTGAGTAAAGACACTAAATCTTCTAGAAATGACAATAATAAAGATAAGAACAAATACTGGAATAAGAACCGCAATGTAGTCAATGACGGCGTGGTTGAATCACCTGAATACAAACCCAAGGAGCCAGTGTTTAATCTTACTAGTAGAATTCAAGCTGCTAAGCTCAACGCAACTACTACCAGTTCTTCTAAGAACTCCCAAGACTCTCAAAAAGACAAGGCACATTGGATGCCACGACCTAAACAAAATTGCACTCCCCTTCAATAACCTTTGGAAGATGCATTAAAAATTTTGGTTGCCCATAAGATCATCACAATACCTGACTCAAACCTTGGGAACCTACGGTCAAGCCCAAGTGGTGGAACGATAACCACTACAGCAAATTCCACAAGAATAAAGGACATCTAACTAATGACTATATGAAGTTAAAACACATGATACAAGATCTGATTAACAATGAAACTATCACCATTGGTAGCCATGGATCAAATGATGACCATAAGGCTTTCAAACATCCTTTACCCTCCTATGAGAAAGGAGAATCTTCAAAAACTCAATGAGCTATAGTAAACCATACCTATGCTAATAATGACAATGTGATCTACATGCTTGAACCCTTTGATTGACTGGTCAATGTCATTATTATTAAAGATAAGGAAGTTGAATCTGCTAATGTTGTTACTCGTAATCAATCTAAGGTTTCTCTTAAGGGAGTAGCATCCGCGTCTAAACAAATTGTTACATCGACAAGCAAACTAGCTGAATCTAAGCAAACTGCTCTTTCACTCCCTGCTGTGAACTATAACCTAGTTGATCAATTACAATGAACTCCTTCTCAGATCTTCATTTTGAAATTGCTTAAAATATCACCATCACATAAAGAGATCCTTGAGACATCTCTTTTGGAGACAAATGTGCCCAAAGATCTTGATGTTGGTCAGTTTTAAACTATGGTCAATCACTTAACTTCCCCCCATTACCTATCCTTCTCGAAAGAGGACGATAAAGCACTCAGTCACCCTCATAATCAACCTTTGCATATAGAGGTCCTAATTCATAAGCATAGAGTCAAACACATTTTGATAGATGGAGGCGTCAGTTTGAACATTTGTACTCTCTAGCTCATCACAACATTAGGTTTCTCTGAACATGTTATTAATCCTTGAAGGAAAATCACTATAAATGCATACGATGAGGAGGAGATATTCTCAAAAGGATTAGTAGTGGTACCTATCAGAGTGGGGCATGTCGAACAAGATGTCATCTGTAAAGTGTTAGATTTACCTTTGGCATACAACATCCTGCTAGGGAGACCTTAGATTCATGACATGCAGGCAATTCCTTCTACATACCACCATTGTGTGAAGTTCCCACACAACGGGCTGGAAATCTTCATCTCAGCTGACAACACCTACTCTTGTAACAACTTGAAGCAAGCAGAGAACATGCTTCCTCACAACAAAGAAGCATCCCATGGACCAACATCTGAGAATTCTCAAATAGCACTTCTGAAGAGCTTTGGAGAAAAATTGCAAATTAAAAACATCAGTATGGGGGAGTATCAGTTATCCATGACTAACCTCCCTACATCTCCCAGATCTTATGGGATGTCATCATCATCATTTAAACCCTCAAGTGGTAAGATGATAGAAATACATGAAGGGACTGACATGGTCAAAGCTCACGTCTCTCTCTCTGAAGAAAATGAGGAAAAATTTGTGCTGGCATGGCTATATAAAGGCGAAGACCAAGATCAAGAAGTCAAGCATGTTAAGATCTGTCCAGACAAATATGGAAAAGGTTATTAGATTGATAAACAAATGGGTTATAAAGGGAAAGGACCCCTGGGCAAAGACAAAGGATTGCTAGAACGTATACATACTAAATTCCAAAGTCTCATGGATAAAATAGGAGAAGGATACCATGAACAAAAGTTCCATCCTTCAACTAACAACGTTCCTACTAATGCTCTCATGGACATATCTGAGGATGAGCGTAAACATGACAAAGGGGGACATCAAGTTTCTTAGCCTAAAAAGGAAAAATAAAAAATAAAATGGCGTATCTAATGGTGAAAACCTCTCTGAGGCGCTGAAGGATAGGAAAATTGATCTCCTTTCGAATCACTTTCAAGAACAATCCTAAGTGTTGATAGAACCGAAACAAATGACTAATTTGGGAACAATAGAAGAACCTTTGTTGATCTATTTGGAACAATATCTATCTAAACAAGAGAAGCAAGAATTCATCCAGTTCTTCATGAGAAAGAAAATCATTTTTTCTTGGTCCTATTTAGACATGCTAGGACTTGATATAGATTTGATCATGCATCACCTGCCGATTGCTCCAGGAGTCAAGCCAGACAAGAAAAATCTTAGAAATATGCATCCTCATGTGGCATTACTAAGCAAGGTTGAATTAGAAAAATTATTGAAAGCTGAGTTCATTTGTGCTATAACATATGCTGATTGGATCTCCAACATTGTACTTGTAACTAAGCATTATAAATCAATTTGGGTTTGCACAGTCTTCAGAGATTTGAACAAAGCTTGTCCCAAGGTTGAATTCCCGTTGCCAAACATTGACATGATTGTGGATCTCATAGATAGCTACGAGATGTATTCCCTAATGGATGGCTTTTCCAGCTACAACCAGATAAGGATAGCTCCTGAGGACCAAGAGAAAATTGCTTTCACATGTGCTTGGGGCACTTTCTGCTAGAATTTCATGCCTTTCGGTCTCAAGAACGCAGGGGAAATATACCAAAGAGCTATGAATACCATATTTCATGACATGATGCATAAGAATATGGAGGACTATATAGATGACACCTTGTCAAAATCAGTAAGGAGAACTACTCACCAGGATGATCTGGAAAAGATCCTTGATCAAATGGAACAGTTCAATCTTAGGTTAAACCCTAAAAAGTGTACTTTCAGTGTGACCTTTGGTAAGCTCCTTAGGTATATTTTCTTAGCTAAAGGAATTGAGGTTGACCCTGAAAGGTAGTGAAAATCATGGAAATGCAACCACCTCGTAACATTATTCAAGTTGGGACTTTGTAAGGAAAGATACAATCTATTAGATGGTTTATCTCACAACTTGCAGACAAGGCACAAACTTTCACAAGGACATTGCATAAAGGAGTAATATTTAAATGAGAAGAAGGGTGTGAGAAACATTTTCAACAAATCAAGGAGTACCTAGACAATCCACCTGTGTTAATAGCACCAATATTAGGAAAGAATCTCCTTCTCTACATCTCAGCTACATAAACATCGTTGGGAGCTTTGATAGCACAACATGATGCAACAAGAAGAGAAAGAACAATATATTACATAAGAAAAACTATGGTTTCATATGATCATAACTGTACTATTGTTGAAAAATCTTGTCTAGCTGTGGTTTTTACTTCTCAAAATCTCAGACACTACATTCTAGTGCATTCTGTCAAGTTAATTGCTAAAATTGATCATCTAAAGTACTTATTGAACAAAGAAACTCTCACTGGACGACGGGCGAAATGGGTAATGATCTTTAGTGATTTCAACATCAAATATGTGGATAGGAAGGCCATCAAGGGACAAGTTATTGATGATTACCTAGTAGATGCTCCTCTCACAGATAATCAACCTCTGCTTATAGAATTTCTTGATGAAGCTATCTTGCACCTGACGGAGCACGCATGGAAGATGTTCTTTGACAGGTCCTTCACACAACAAGAGTCTGGTGCCAGAGTAATTTTCATTAAACCTCAAGGCTATAAGATTCCTAAAGCATATAAATTGTTAGTTGACTATGAAGCTTTAGCAAATGGATTGAAGATGGCCATTGAATGGAAGATTACAGTACTGCATATGTACGATGACTCTCAGCTAGTGATCAACTAAGTCAACGATTAATACCAAACAAAAAATGAAAAGCTCATGCCGTATAAAACAATGATCGATGATCTCAAGAAGTAATTCATGTTTATTACCTTCTAGTAAGTGCCAAGAACAAAAAATAAAGTCGTTGATGCTATGGCTACTCTAGCCTCAATGCTGCAACTAGAGGAACATCAGTTTCGCTATGAGTTCCTGGTGGAAGAACTCTCCTTCCCTGCTTATGACTATCCTAGATCCCACATTATATTCTCAATTGTGGGTACTAAACCCTCCTACTATAGCCAAATTTACTCCTATCTCCGTGACCAGATTATCCCTGTTGACCTATCCAAAAATGAGAAAAGAAACTTGTAGGATTTGAGACAGAAAAATCCACAGTTCACCAAGAACACCTGCATGCAAATGACCTGTTACAAGAGAGAAGTAGAAAGAGACAAAAAGCAGAGCTTGGAAAATCTCAAGAAGTGAGAGAAAAAAATGTATTCCAAGATAATGAAACAATAATTACAAGTTCGACCTATAAAGGTGAACGAAACCCTAAATAAAGGAAAAGCTAGGTTGTGCATTAATAATTAATATAAGTATTAATTATAATGCACCTAAGAGATAACTTAAGTAAACAAAGTAATAAACAACTTTATTAATTAAACCAAAGTGATCTAATTAATAAGTGTAAAATATAATTACTCTAACACCCCCCCTTAAGTAAAGCTCAGGAGGAAAGATAACCTAGCAAAACTATGAAAGTAGGATAATGGGTCCCGGCAACAAAGCGTGATCAAGTACCCAACACAAGGAAATCTTTGTAAACCAGAGACAAAGGAGAAAAACCAGTAGGAAAAAACCCTCTCCAAAAAGAGATAAAACAAACATGCTAAAAAAAACATGAAGGAAGAAAGGCCTCAAGAAGACCCCTCAAGGACAACTTCCATCACCCCAAGCATAGAACGCAACTGAAGATAGCATGAAGATGCAAAAGGTTTAGTGAAGATATCATCAACTTGTGCGTCAGTGGGAATGTACTCTAGAGTGAGAACACCATCTTGAATTTGCTGATAGATGAAATGCATATGAAGCTCAATGTGTTTAGTGCTCTGATACCATGTAGGATTTGAGACAGAAAAATCCACAGTTCACCAAGAACACTTGCATGCAAATGACCTGTTACAGGAGAGAAGCAGAAAGAGACAAAAGTAAGAGCTTGAAAATTCTCAAGAAGTGAGAGAAAAAAATGTATTCCAAGATAATGAAACAATAATTACAAGTTTGACCTATAAAGGTGAACGAAACCCTAAAGCAAGGAAAATTTAGGTTTCACATTAATAATTAATATAAATATTAATTATAATGCACCTAAGAGACAACTTAAGTAAACAGAGTAATAAAAAAATTAATTAATTAAACCAAAGTGATTTAATTAATAAGTGTAAAATATAATTACTCTAACAAAACCTCATAAAGAATGCATCACATTACTTGATTATGGCTAATGAATTGTATAGAAGAGGTCTTGACGGTACTCTCCTTAGGTGTCTAGAACATGATGAGTTTGAGCATGCACTTAAGGAATTCCATGAAGGTATCTGTGGGTCTCGCTTGAATGGCCTCTTGTTAGCTAATAAAATCCCAAGAGTAGGATACTACTGGCCTTCCCTGGAGAAATATGCTATCCAATTTTCTAAAACTTGCAAGAAGTCTCAGACCCATGGTAACCTGATTCATGCTCCCATGTGAGAGATGTTACCTTTTATCACCCGCTAGTCATTCCAATAATGGGCCTTTGACCTAATAGGGAAAATAAATCCCTCTTCCTCTAGAGGACACACGTTCATTATCACTGCTATGGAATACTTTACAAAGTGGGTTGAAGCAGTCCCTCTCATTAAGGAAACTACAAAGCAAGTATCCATGGTCATCCTGAACTATATCATCTGGAGGTATGGGATACCCTCCTCTATCATCACAGACAACAGAGGACAATTTAAAAACAAGGATATGGATGACTTATGTGAAAAATTCAAAATTACCCAACATTGTTCTTTTATTTACTACCCTCAAGGAAATGGACAGATAGAGGCCTCTAATAAGAATATACTAAAATTCTTGGACAGAACAGTCAATAAGTCAGGAAAAGATTGACATCTTCAACTCAATCCAACCTTATGGGATTATCAAACCATTATCCATACACCTATAGGGGCAACAACATTTTCCTTGGCATATGGTGTCGAAGCTATATTGCCCATTGAATTAGAACTACCATCGCTCTGAGTCAATTTGCATGGACTCCTTACTGATGAAGACTATCAGATTTCTAGAATCCAGTAGCTCGAATTACTTGATGAATGTAGAAGAGTATAATTTGACCATCTAAGGGTCTATTAGAAAATAATGTCTCAAGGTTACAATAAGAAAGTTAGTCACAAAGAATTTTAGGTTGGTGACCTTGTCCTCAAAGAGATTCCAAAGAATCAACAGCATCAAGAGCAAAAGGGAAAGTTTGAACCCAACATGCTGGGGCCCTCTGTGATCTCTACAACATTTGGTTCTGGAGCTTATCAACTATCAACTCCAGAAGGTGAAAATTTTACTAACCCCATCAATGCTCTCCACCTGAGGAAGTTCTACACTTGAGCATTCATGTTGGTCAGCAACATGTAAATACATACATACATATATATATATATATATATAAATGATCTTGAAAAAATTCCAAAAAAAAAAGTAAAAAGCAAAAAAATTCAAAATTTTTTGGAAAAAGTCTTGAAAAAATGATCATCCTGGTGAAACCTGGAAAATAGATGCTTGGATGGACCAATAAAAAAATCAAAAAAGAAAAAAAGAAAAAAAATGAAAAGATTAAAAAGATAAAAAATTGAAAAGATAAAAAAGTGCCTTGGTGAAAACTTGGAAATAGGAACCTCGGTAGAAAAAATAGAAATTCTATCGAGTGGTGAAAACTTGGCAAATAGGCATCACGTGTAATCAGTGCTCCATCTAACAATGCGTCACTTGACTATTTTGACCTTGCGCAAGTAGTAAAGTTGACATCTTAAGTTTGGAACTGATCGACCTCTTGAGTCCTAGGGCTACATCTTGGTTCTTGCATCTACGTACCTCATCAATTGTCCTGCTCCTCATTTTCTATCATGGTCTTCTAGCCACCTAGATAGTTTTCCACTGACACACTAGTGTTTTTCAACACCTTAACCAACCATGTTTCTCAACACTCTCTTTTAGACAAACTTATTTTTTTCAACACACATCAGACAAAACACTTAAAAAACTTAGCACAATAACAACAAACCAACACAACGGTGTTCCTCAACACCTACATCAACAACTTACATAGACTGAATGCTTGATGATATTTTTCTTGGATGTTGTTTGTTATCAACGATTTCATACTATTTTCTTTGTGTAAGACCAAAAAAAGCAGAAAATGCATATCTAGGTAGCCACAAAACCCTAAATAATATGCAAACCCATCTAATCTAACATTAGAGTCATTGAAATGGGAATTCAAAACATATGCAAAACAACACAAAAAAATCCCTTCAAATGATGCTCAAATGCTCTCCTTTCTTCTCCATGAGTTGATTGTTGCTCTTTGCCAATGACAAGATTGCACAAAGATTCAAAAGCCAAAGATGATCGCAAGAATACTAGGAGATAGTGGTTCAAACTTGAATGAGAGAACTGAATCTCAATTTATAAAAATAAGAGACAATTTGAAGAATAAGAAAGGAATGCACAAATTAGTATGCATAATAGAGGGAAAAGGAAGAAGCAAATTAATAGGAAATTGGAAGCATAATTAGGGTAAAATGGATAGGGAAAGGTGGAAGAAATCATGAAGATAATTAATAGGGAGATGAAGCATAATTAGACGAGATGAAAAATCGGGTGGATTTATGAGGAAATAATTCAATTAAGAATTGAATATTCCTCATAAAAGAGAAATTAGCATTTATGAAATTCTAAAATTCCATAAACTAGAATTAGCCAATTAATTAATTAGAAATTAATTAATTGTGGAGACTTAGGATAAAGAATGAATAAATATAATTCATTCATAAAGGCTAGGGATAAATCTTAGGTCATTCATCCCAAGAGGATAAATTAGTGGATTATCGGTCAAATTTAAAGAATTAATGCACATTTGAATTGATTTTGATAATATTGATAGGATTATGATAGCTCTGAGGCATTGATGAACTTTGACAATGCAGTCAAATAATGATATGTGAGACTGATTGAATAACATCAATGAACTTTGATGATGTCATAGGATTGATAAGTAATAAGGAGACATTGATGAACTTAGACAATGTTCCCGAGATAATGATGATCTGCAATAGCATTGATGAACTTGGACAATACTATTGAATTGATGATGATGGGTCGATAACGATAACATCGATGAACTTGGACAATGCTATCAAATGAATGATAAAAGCTATGAAGTATTGATGAACTTGTAAAATGCTCCTGAAGAGACATCAATGAAATTGAAAATGCTCTTGTATTGATGATGATAAGGCATCGATGAACTATGAAAATTCCTTGGACAAGATTGACGATGATAGCATCGATGAACTTTGACAACACTATCGAAGGAGGATTGAAAAGAGATGAGGCATTGATGAACTTTGACAATGCCCTATAAATGAGTTTGGAATGATCTTGGATTGATTTGGGAAGATTAGGAATGACTAGGTACGATTAGGATTGGTTTAGGAAGATGATCAATTCTGCCAAAATGATAGAAATGTTAGTAATTGATGACACGGAAGAACGACACAATATTAGTGAATATAAGACATGTTAAAAAGGGGACACATAGGTGTGAACCATTTTTGGGTGTCTACATTTCTCCCCTCTTTGATACAATGTGATTATGAGCATTGTGTCAAAGAAAAAATAAAAATCATGCCCCAATGGATCGAGAGAATGGAGGTAGGATGCCCCCACGAAAAATTGGGCAAAAATTGACAGGAGGACAATTTTTTCAAAAATAAAGATGATTGATGTAATCTGAAAGTGGAAATTAGACAAAGAAATGATAATAAGAAGGAAAGAGATTTGGCTTTCATAAGTGCAATTATGTCATAAGAGCTTATTTTGATATTGTAAAATCGGATGTAGTGCATCGTGGCATAAAGAGCCAGAGCGAGAAAGCCAACCTTTTGTGTAAACAAACATGATGCAGACAAAGGATGATCTTCTCCGTCCTAAAGCATATAGTAGGCATGCCCCAGAATTTCATGAGATCATCAAACAGGCAGAAGACAAGGAAAAAACTGATCATGAACCATCCCGATCATGCTCATAAATTGAGATAATATCATCGAGTAGCATAGGAACATGACCAAAATAAAATCAATAAAAGATAAAACACTCACGGAAACAATGTGACCCAACAATCATTTTGATCTTTTTGTTACTTGCTTTAAGTGTTCTTTGTTTGATAGCTCAGGAGTTGGATTAACTGATTAGATGATTGATTGATACGTTGGATAGATTGATTGGTCGATAGTAAAGATCAAAATTTTGAACAAGTCCAAACAGATTGAGTGTTGAATCATAATATTTTAGCTCGCACTTGTGAGAACATGATTTCATTAGGCATAGGATGATGATTCTTCCACTGATGTCTGCAAACATGATGATCGTTATGCAAAAGAAAGATAAGTATGTACAAATTTATTGCATTTTTTTGAAGAAAATTTTACACTTTTTAGGATTTTTGAGATATTTGAATTTTTTTGTGATAATCTTCTTTTTCAAGACTTTTTACAATTTTTAGAAATTTTTTCAAGTCTTTTTATGATTTTTAGGGATTTTTTCATGACTTTTTATGCTGTTTAGGGATTTTTCATGATGTTTTATGCTTTTTAGAGATTTTTTTCAGCATCATATGTGATTTTTAAGGTCTTTTTCATAATCGTATTTGATTTTTTTGGAGTTTTTTTTAGGATCAGATTTTATTTTTAGCATTTTTTTAGCCTCTTATTTGGATTTTAGGGTTTTTTCAGGACAATAAGATATTTGCAAGTTGTTATCTCCAATCCGATAGGCAAGGAATCTTATGAATAAACCACATCAAGGTCTTTCCCCCAGTTTGAATTCAAATTCAAAATCAGTCATTGCCAGGAATCTGCCCCCAGACATAATACAAAATATATATAGAGGCCAAAGATACATACAGACTGGGTGTGCCAAGGAAAAGACAAAGAAAATCAACTAGTTACAGGCCATAAAGGGGCACTAGAGTCAATTCAAAGTGAAAGATATGATCAGGAAAGGACAAAAGAATATCAGGTGGAATCACGATAGATGTCGGAGCAACAACTTATTACGTGTGGTGCCTGTTTGCCAGGTTTTCACCACGGTACTTGCCCAAAGCACCTGTTTACCAGGTTTTCACTTGTGGATGAGATTTTTGTCTTTATTTCTATTTTTTTGTGCCAAGATGCCTATTTACCAGGTTTTCATCAAGGCAACTTTTTCTCTTTTTGATTTTTTTTTTGTATTTTTGTATTTTTGTATTTTTTTGTATTTTTTGAGGAACTTTTGCAATTTTTTTTGTATTTTTTCAGGAACCTTTACAATTTTTTGTACTTTTTTTAGGATCATGCATAATACTTACAGAGGTGCATGTTGTTCATTGCCTCTGAAAATGGTTCTGATATACTCCGGACCCATATGCTGCTATGACTATAAAGGATCCTATCCAGTTTGGTTCAAATTTCCCAGGATTCTCTATGTGTGGCTGGGTTTTGTAATTCATTTTCAGGACCAAATCTCCAATCTCAAAATGGTGGGCTTAGATTTTCTTGTTTTAGCTCTTTTTGAGAGGGTTTTGATATGCTTACAAGTGGACCAAGGCGGCTTGTCTCCTCTCATCTAGCATTTCAAGCTCATGCAACCTAGAAACTTTGTATTTCTCATCATCAATAATGCCTTGCAAAAATACTCTCAGTGATGGAATTTCAACTTCAAGAGGTAAGATGGCCTCAACGCCATAGAAAAGAGAGTATGGAGTGGCACCTGTGGGGGTGCGAATGGTGGTTCTATAGGCCCAAAGAGCTGGATTTAGTTGCAGGTGCCAGTCTGAGCCAGCATCATTGACAACCTTTTGAAGAATCTTGATTATTATTTTATTAGACGCCTTTGCTTGACCATTGCCTTGTGGATAGTAAATGCTAGAAAATCCATGATGGAGTTTGAACTTCTCACAAAGTTTTGTAATATCTTTATTTTTAAATGGGCTACCATGATCAGTAATGATAGCTAAAGGAATTCTATAGCGACATATAATATAATTCAGAATGAATTTTGAAACTTGTTTGCCTGTGATATATTTCATAGGGATAACCTCCACCCATTTGGTAAAATACTCAGAGGCAGTTATGATATACTTGTGGCCATCAGAAGACAGAGGTGTGATCTTCCCTACAAGATTGCATTCCCATTGAAAAAAGGGCCATGGAGAAATAACTGGTTGTAGATCATGTGCTGGAGCATGAATTAAGTTGTCATGAATCTGACATTTATAACATTTTTTAGAAAACTTGTGTGCATCTTGCTCCATGGTGGGCCAATAATATCCAGCTCTTACCAGATTCTTATCAAGACTTAAACCATTAAAATATCTTTCGTAAATACCATCATGGACCTCATGTAAAGTGGTTTCAGCCTCTCATGAATCGAGGCATCTGAGAAGGGTTTTGTCAAAATCTCTCCTATAGAGGGTATCACCGATGATGACATATCGAGAGGCTTGAAGGATAAGGGATCGACGTTTGTTTTGAGACAAGGAAGGAGGTAGGATCTGGGCATATAGGTAATCATAAATATCTTGGTACTAAGGGGAATTGGGACCAACAATATCACACACAAGCTCAGACAACAAAATATGAAATGCAGGAAGCAACAACTGCTCGACGAGAAACTCACATTGTTCTTCATTGTTTGACATGTCAATAATAGAGAAGTTGTAGCCATAGCATATGCCTACTTATTGTGTACCTATGGAAGTTTTCAAAAGCTTATTGTAACAAATCGATCCTTTAGAAAATCAACCAACTTTTTGTAAGGTATCAATTTTTCATCTTTTGTTTCATAGTCATCAGTTACTTATCAGATAACTAATTGGGAGTCACCATACACTTTAAGATGCTGAATTTTCCATTTAATAGCAAGCTTGAGCCCATTGCCAAGGGTTTCATACTCAGTGATGTTGTTGGTGAAATCAAATGTAATTCTATAGGATTTTGGTATTACATTGCCATGTGGAGTGACAAACATGATGCCTGCTCCTGATCCATGTCTAGTGTGTGAGCCGTCAAAATAAAGTTTCCATTCATTAGTGCTGGTGAATGTGAAAATAGACTCATCTGGAAATTTTGAGAGCAATGGGTGATCATCTAGAACTGGTGCTTCTGCAAGATGATCCGCTATCACCTAGCCTTTAATTGTTTTTCGGTCTACATACTTGATGTCAAATTCACTTAGGAGCATTACCCATTTGGCTAGGCGGCCTGTGAGAGCTGATTTTCTTAAAAGATATTTCAATGGGTCATTCCGGGACGTGAGCATAGTATTCTAATGTAGCATATAATGTCTTAGTTTCTGTGTTGCAAAAACCACATCAAGACAAGCTCGTTCAATGAGTGAATAATTCAATTCATAGCTGACCAGTGTTTTGCTTATATAATAGACAACTGTTTCTCTTCTTTTTTCATCATGTTGTGCAAGAAGAGCACCCAATGTTGTTTCTATAGCATAAATAGATAAGATGAACGACTTTCCTATAATGGGAGGCATCAAAATTGGAGGATGTAGTAGATATTATTTCAATTGTTGGAAAGATTGCTCACATTTTTCATTCCAGTGAAAAGTCACACCTTTATGAAATAGACTTTGGAAGGATTGACACTTGTCAGTGAGTTGTACAATGAGCCAACAGATAGACCGCAATTTCCCTTGTAGACTTTGCAGCTTTTTTAGAGTAGTAGGAGGAGGCATCTATAAAATAGCTTGCACCTTTTCTGGGTCCACTTCAACACCTCTTTGAGAAATAATATACCCTAGGAGTTTTCAAGAAACCACTTGAAAAAAAACACTTTTTTAGATTTAAGAAAATCTTATATCCTTCCATTCTCTCAAATTTTTTGGCCAAAATGCTTAAATGATCTTTTGTAGTAGTAGACTTGCAGAGTAGGTCATCAACATAATCTTCCATCAATATATGCATGAAATCATGAAAGATTGTGGTCATTGCTCGCTGATATGTTGCTCTGACATTCTTGAGGTCGAAGGGCATGAAATTCCAATAGTAAGTTCCCCAAGGACATGTGGAATTTGTCTTTGGTTGATCCTCAGGAGTGATGCAGATTTTATTGTAACTAGAGAAACCATCCATTAGTGATAGCATCTCATATCCTGCAGTCATGTCAATAATGATGTCAATATTAGGCAAAGGAAAATCATCTTTAGGGCATGCTTTATTTAGATCATGAAAATTAGTACATATCCTTATGCCCCCAATGTGTTTTATTATAGGTACTAGGTTGGAAATCCAATCTGCATAATCTATGGGTCTGATAAAACCAACATCCAGTAACTTTTTCAATTCCGCCTTTACCAAAAGAGCTACCCAGGGAAGCATTTTCCTTATTTTCTGTTTGACTGGTTTCACACCTAGATTCAAAGGTAGATGGCAATGAACTAATTCTAGATCCAGACCAGACATTTCAGTATAGGACCAGGCAAAATTAATCTGTCTCTCAAGAAAAACTTATTCTTTTCATTTTTTCTTTTTTAATTTTATCATTTTCTATTTTGCGAATGGAAGATGGAGTTGACTCCCCAAAATATGTTGTGGCAACAAGGTCAATAGATAACCCTACTTTATGATCTCTGAATGGCATGCCTTCTCAGAGCTCAAAGAATTCCTCTATTGCTTCATCATTTTTGAAGCAATCTAAGCTTGGTGATCCGAGTTGATCCCAATCAATAAGTTCAGGGTAAACAAATAGGATGTCATCGTAGGTAGTGCAAATGTTTTCAAATATAGGGGTAAGGGAAAATATGTAAAGATCAGTTTCATTAGAGTTAGAATCTTTTTGTCAAGAAGGTTCAGGACTAGGATCCTAGAAAATTGTAGCCCAGGGATCAGGACAGATTGTTGGAGGGGGTGTTTTGTCAACTTGTTTATCTTCAATTGGTGGGTCATTAGATTCAGGGAAGACAAGGCCAAGCTCATAAGAAATAGAGGAATATGAAGTCCATTCCCATTCATTGGAATCAATAGGTTCAAAATAGGGAACCTCATATGCCTTGTGATCATTCAAAACATCCACATTTTTACATGAGGCCATTTTAGTATTCGAAGAGCGAATTTGCAATGGTTTAAATCTGATTCCCAAATGAGGAGGATGGCCTTTTGCAACAAGAGGTTCAACAATCCCTTTCTTTTGTGCTCCAAGACCACTATGACCATCATAGCCTTTTTTATGCATTATTGTGAACCCCAGTCCATATCTTTCAACAGGTATCTCAGCGGGTTCTTGTTCTTGTTTTTGTTTATCTTTGAAAATATAGCTAGATGCATTATTGTACACATGGTCCTCATGAAAACCTCCCCAACTAGTGAATGTGGGTGAGGGCATAACTTGTAGGGTGGTATTTGGTGGTTTTTTTTCAAATAGTCATGGCTTTCCATAGGACTTTGGGGAGAGAGGGAGATTCCCAATGTGAAATGCTTGAGCCATTGTATACTCTCTGCAAAATTTATCTTCAATTTTCATTTTTCCTTCAACCATTTTGGTGAGAGTGGATGCATCAACATACTTGGAAGAATTGGTTGGGGTAGCTTCACTGTTTGTAGGCACCTGTTATGTAAGACCTTCTCTCAAATTAGCACAAAATTGGAAAGAATTAGGATCACCTGGGATAGTGATCTCGGCTCCATTGTGCAAAAAATTTAGACATTGGTGATATGTGGAGGGAACTGCCTTCATGGCATGGATCCAAGGGCATCCCAAGATCATGTTGTAGGGAAGGTCAAGGTCCAAGACTTACAACAATGTATTCTTAGTAACTGGACCAATTCTAATGGGCAATACAATGACTCCTTTGGAAGGACGTTCAACGTCATCATATACCTTTATTGTGATTTTCCTGGATGAATCAATATCACTTTCACTATAACCAAGACCAAGGACAACCTTCAAGGTACAAATGTTAAGTCTTTTTCCACTAACTATCATGACTCATCTGAATTTACAATTATGGACAAAGACTTCAAGGTGCAGGGGATCATTATGACCAAGTTGATCAAGTGGGGCATCATCTTTGGAAAAGGTAACATGTTGGGATGCAGAGAAGTGCCCTATCATGGCCTAAAATTGTTTAGTATCAATGTTAGTAGGAACAATAGATTCTTTCAGGGCTTTGTCAAGGATTTCCTTGTACTGGGGGATGTGCGCAACAGATCAAGGATAGATATCAGAGCTGGGGTTTTAGAAAGTTGGTCAAAAAGATTATAATCATAAGATACTTTAGGTTTAGATGGTGCTCCAGGCATATAAATCTTGGTACGATGAGTGGTGACTACACATTGAGGAATATTATCTTGGATAGTCAAAGTGGACACACAAACATCTTACTCAGAAAAGCAATTTATGGTATAGTCATGGCTAGTTCGGGTATAGTTGACATTGGTCTTTGTTTAAATTCAAAGTAGATGCATTTCCCTTCTCATGATCCAACAAAGGATTTGTAAAAATGGTATGATTGGTATTGGAAGAGCCCGTTGTAGGTTCCACTTTAATTACGCCTTGATCAATGAGATCTTGCACTTTATGTTTCAATTGATAACAGGAATTGGTTTTGTGTCCTTTGGACCGATGATAATCACAAAATTTATTTTCATACCACCAAGGGGGTTTGAGTGTTGGTTTATCTCTGATCTCAGGCAACTGAATATAATAGTTTTGAAGCAATTTTTGTAACACATAATGAGGCAATTCACCCAATGGTGTGAAGTGTCTTAGAGGTCCATCTCTGTTTCTTGGTGGTCGACGTTGTCGATTTTTTTGCGTATTATTATTTTCTTGCACTTGAGGTTGCGCTAGAGGTGGTGTTTGAGTTACTGTTTGCGTATTCAGAACAATAGGCCCTTAGCCTTTGGTTATGTCGCATTGACCATTCATGCATCAACAACACCATGGTTCGTGACTTTTTTTCTCTGAGACCAAAATTTGTCTTGTCACTTGAAGTGATTGCATTATGATTGTCTTTTTTGATTTTAAGAACTCCTTTTCTGAATAAGAGCATCTTCAATATCAATTCCCCTTTTCATGAGCTTTTGAATAGTTCTTGGGTATTTCATTTTTAGCTCATACATCATTTTTGGTACAAGATTTTGATTAAATAAATGTATTTTTTTTCTTTTGGAACATCAAAAGGACATTAACTAACCAAGTTTCTCCATCGTAACAGAAAATTCATAAATGATTCTCCAAATTTTTGTTTAGTTGTGCACAAGTTAGTCAACATAACCTCACTTGATATATTAAATGCAAAGTGAGAGATGAATTTATCGGCAAATTCTTTCCATGACCTTATATTGCCTGGTAACTTAGAATACCATTTCATTGCTTGTCCTCTAAGACTTCTAGGAAAGAGTCTCATGAGATATGTGTCATCCTGGTGAAATTCGATGTAAGAAGTATAAAACTCCCTAACATGATCAATTGGATTACCTTTTCCTTTGTACTTATCAAATTTGGGTACTTCAAAGTTATTTGGAAAAGGAGGCATGTAAATACTCTCATCAAATGGATTAGGACATAGATCTCATTCCGTATAAAGTGTCTTCTTGTCCTTGAATTGTATGTCATTCATTTATTTCTACAAGCGTTGGATTTGTTGAACCGTGTCATCGTTATGTGAAGACTTTACAACTTTTTCACGTGTATCAGAGCAATGTCTTTGCTTACGAGCGATCGGGTGCTGATTACATTCTGGAGTATCTTATTCTGACAATTCAGATGAGATTTCTTGGAGTGATGCCATTTTTTGTCTCACATGTTGTTGAGGATCTTCCACTTGTTGTTGGGTTATTGGTGGAAGTCTATACTATTGACCTTGTGTGACATAGTATGGTTGAGAAACTTGTTGTTGATACCTTGGTGCATACTGTTGTTGTTAAGGTTGCACCATATGTTGTGTTTTTTGCAAAGCATTTTGTTATTGCGAAACATATTGTTGTCATTTTGGAATATATTGTTGTTGTTGAACATGTTGTTGTCATTGTTGTTGAGTATATTGTTGTTGTCAAGCATGTTGTTGTTGTAAATATTGTCAGACATATTGATGTTTGGGTTGTTGTGGGTGCACTTTTTGCACCTTTGGACTTTGCACATGTTGTGTGACAGGATAGGATTCTTGACCCACATGTATGGTTTGTTGTTGCGCATTATGCTCTTGTTGGAATTGTAGGATTTGTGAAACATGCAAATCCACAGAACGCCAAGAACACCTGCATGCAAAATACCTAGAGCTGAAAACGAAACCTGTGAGAGAGAAGCTAGGGTTTGGAAAATCTCAGCGGAGTGAGAGCAAAATTATTATTTCCAAAAGTGAATGA
>MU223043.1:1151481-1178438 GCA_018584345.1 Thuja plicata | reverse complement strand
GAAGATCTGATAAGGACCACGAAGCTTGGAGAGTATCAGGAAGATACACTCATCATCTGACTTCGTCTTTCCAGCAACCTGTAAAATGGATCGAAGAGACTTGAACTTCATCAAGAAGTCCTCAATGGTGGTGAATGAGTCAGGTGCCAAGGAGGTGAACTCTGCATCTATCTGGAGAATCCTGAACTGATCCATGGTGCCAAACAAGGTGGAGAACTTGTCCCACATATCCCTGGGTGTAGTCAAGCCATCCAGGTGGAACAACAACCCATCTGAAATGTTCATGGCAATGAGGCCCATTGCCTCATCCATCCTGTTTCTGTGCATAAGCGCCTCATAAGGCCTCTGAAGAACTGGCTGAGCTGCATCCATGCAGGACCATAAACCTCATGACATGAGGAGTCTGGTCATGTGTGGCTTCCATGTGTGGTAGTTGTGAGGTGTCAGTCGGGCCACAGAGGGGTCCGACATTGAAAGAAGAATAAGACGGAAGTAGAAGGGTCTTTCTGAATGAAATGATAGAAAGTAAAATACACCCCCCCACAATGTAAAATCCTATCCCCTGTGTACCTCAAATAAACAACTACTAAATGCACAAAAAAAATGAGAGAAAAACCTGAGTTCCAGAGGCCGAACAGGAGCACAAACGAAGGCACTACTTTGACTACAAAAATCAGCAACCAAATGGTAAAATCAGGAAATCAGACCTATACCATTGCGTCCGTCTTGAAAACACCTTTTCGACGATATTTCATTTTTCAAAAAATGACATCGTATGCTCAAGTTACAGTAAAAAAACCAACTACCTCTCCAAAATACAACTCTCTAGAAAAACACAGAGACTAGGTTAAATTTGACGGCCGTTTGGCCGTCGCAGGCCGTCGGAGGTCGCCGGAAAAACTTTTCGACTGCCAGAAAAATTTTTTATCGCTGGTAAAATTTAAAAATCCCACCGGAAAAAATTATCCGGCCGCTGACGTCATCGTGATGTCAGCCGGCACAGTTGGCGACGGGCCGGTGGCGACCGGGCGGAGGTGGCTTCCTGGCGGAGCTATGGTGGGGAGATGGCCGGGCGCGGGCGGCGGCTGGCCCCGGCGGCGCAGCGGGGGCGCGCTGGTGGCGCGCTGCCCTGCAGCTACTCACGGGTGGCGCGGTGGCGGCGCGTGCTGGCTGCACCCGCCTGCACGCAAAAACATGCTTTTTTTGATTTTTTTCGAGGTTTTGCCTCAATTTTTGAGCCGTACGGCCTTCGTAGGCTCAAAAAATTTTCCCTGTGCTCACAGAGGCTAAACTAGTCAAAATTTATATGATTTCGACTCTCCTGGGCCTTCTGAACGCAATGGCGGAGTCTTTTTCTGCTCAATCTGCTCCAGAAGATCGTGCCTCCTCCAAAGTGACAAAAAAACCTCAAAATAGCTGTGGCTGTCTTCTTTGAATCGAGGCTTCAAAAGACTTCAACCTAGGCAGCGACAGGGTGGCTCTGATACCATGTAGGATTTGTGAAACATGCAAATACACAGAACGCCAAGAACACCTGCATGCAAAATACCTAGAGCTGAAAACGAAACCTGTGAGAGAGAAGCTAGGGTTTGGAAAATCTCAGCGGAGTGAGAGCAAAATTATTATTTCCAAAAGTGAATGAAAAAGCATTACAAAGTTTAACCTTTAAAGGTGAACAAACCCTAAAAACATAAAGGCTAGGTTGCGCAATATAATTAATATAAAGTATTAATTATATGCACCTAAGAGATAGCTTAAGTGAAAAAGAGTAAGGACAACAGATTACTCTAACAGGAATCTGAGTGGTGCAAGTATACCGCTAAGACTTGAATTCTTACATTTTGATCTTTTTTCTTGAGACATCATATTGAATTGTGCTACATATGGTTATTGCACTTGTTGCATTATATCCACAGTTGGTGCTTGTTGATCCGCTTGGGCTTGTTGCACTTGTTGTGTTACATGTGTTTTTTGAGTTGTTGTGCCACATGCATTTGTTGAGTTACCTTAGGTGGAATTGGTGAAATTTAAATGATGCTCTTCTTCTTTGGATATAATGACATACTTGGCATAACTGTAGTAGTCACACGAGATGTATCAATTATGGATACCCTTGGTGGTTCGTTGAATGGGCCTTTGGATGTCGTTAAAGTTGAATTACTTCCTTGGATTGTTGCATGTGTTACCAAAGGAAGACCACTTTGTTGTGTTTCTTTGAAAGTGGGTACATATGGCATTCCCCAAGGAAATTTAAACGTCTCTTCTGATTCTTTGGGTTGATTAACAGGCAGACGATTCTTAAAATCAATTCTCAATGTCCTTTGATGATATTTCTTGGAGACTTTTGTAGTGTTCACTATCTCTAAAGGAGGTGGTAATGTCACTTTAAATAAAGGATTATCCAATGGAATATACCATTCCATTTGAGGAATTTTGACAGTAAAATCATTTCGTTGTCTTTTTATGTTACCGCCACAGTTGACTCATCAAAGGCTTGTTCCCTTTTTTCTCTATCCCGAATCACTAGGGCTTGGATTTCTTCCAAAGTAGAATGTGTGGGAATTTGATATTCTAATAGTAATTGAGGATTTGTATTTTTTATTACTTTGATATATTGTTTCGGATCTTGATTCATGAGATACGCTTATGTCTTCCAAACTTTTTTGTCTCTTATAGATTTGTTAATCTCATCTCTGGGAAAATATTTGAATGAAAAGTGTGAGTCTCTAGAATCTGAGGAGGCACTTGAGGTATTTCCAAGATCTTGATTATCTTGTGATGGTGCAGGAGGTTGATAAGATCCAAAATCCATGTTTTGCATGGGTTCTTGATTCAAATAACTTGATTGAGGTTGATTAAATTCAAAAATTTATTGGTATTCCTCTTTAAGTTTAGGGGGAACACTACCATGGCCAGGTGGCATAGGTATGAAAATTGGTTCAAAGTTTGGTGGGGCTCCCCACTGAATAGTGCCAAAACTCAGGGAATGATTTGGAGGATATCCCATGTTGCATAGATCATTACTTTGGGTTAAATCAGGGATCATCTGTGTGGTTGTAGGTCCTTGAGAAACTATAACATGCCTTGGGTCATGAAATGTTTGATGCACTTCTTGCAGAGATTGCATGTTGATTAGGTCACTTTGGTGTTGGAATGTCACACCTTGTCTTGGATCAAAATGTGGTTGAGATTCTGGTTGTGATGTAAACATAGGTAAATAGGAATCTTGTTGCCTTTTGGATGCTTGAGACCTTGTGGAAACCAGCACGATGACTATATGCAAATGCAATATTTTTAGATTTTTAGAAATGCAACTTTTAGGAATGCAAGGAGCTTATGCAAAATGCAATCTAAGGCTTATGAAAAAAAAATATTGTTTTGGACTTTGGGGAAAATATTTGGAAAGGAGACAAATCTAAGAGCATAACCTTATGAGGTTGAATAAAAATCTTGACTTGAAAAAGGGATTTAAGGGACAAGGGAAAATTTTGATAAAAGGGACTAGGTCAAATCCATCATGACAAAGGTGGAATGTGACCAATTGTTAAGAGGGTTTGAAATTAGCTAGGGACAAGGGACCAAGTTAAGATCTTGATTTCAGGGTCATAAAGAAAGGTTCTATGATTTGGATGATTTCTAGGATTTTTTGCAAAGCTTTTAGAGACGATCTAAGATGAGATATTTATGCAAAAGGGAACTACAATGAGGACTTGTGCAAGAGGGACTAAATGCAAAAAAGATTTGAAATGCAAATCCAAAGGGACTAATACAAATGTATGCAGGAGGACTATGATATGACTATGCAAGAATGAAGCAAACTGAAAGGCTCCAAGATAAATGTTTTTGGTCTCCATATGTTCACAAGGTTTTGAAACAAGGTGTTTTTGGGAAAATCAAAGTTTTCAAGTATGTTTGGGATGAGATTTGAATGTTTAGGAGTGTTTTTGAATTTGTTCTTTAAAATTTTTTAAACACCCACATAAGACACATCATGAAGAATGGATGTCATAAAATTGAAACAAACACATCACAACCTAAGGATGGAAAGGACAATATCTGATGAATCCCCACTTGAACAAAGTTCAGCTGCGCTTACTAATAGAGGACAACTTAGAATCCTGGAGGCATGGGCTCCTCCATATAGTGCACTCACTTCTCAGGCACACCAAGCTTCGAATCCCATGGGTCATCACTTCCCAAGGGAATTTTGTCTCTACTAAGAGCCACAAAAATGTGGGGTGTCTTAGTTGGTCTCAGACCATTCACGCCAGTAGATAGAGGGTTTTTTGGTCACTACAACAAGGTTTTTAGTCAAGGTATCCATTTAGGTGGTTATACTTGCGGCAGATTAGCCCCATTAGCTAAAAGACTTGCATGAATTTTTGTTTAACCCAAGATCCGTGAAGACGGGGGGGAGAGAATATGTTCACGAAATTCCTTTGGATTAAAAATCTAGAGAACACTTCAAACATAAGAAAAGTGATTCTTTTTAAGCACCAAATTGAAGTGTTTTGTAACTACTAAAAGTAGACATGAAATTTTTGGAAGACACACAAGGTCTTCGACAAGCATCCTACATCAAACTCATTAGTAGTTTTATGATTCATTCTTCATCCCACAACTGCCAAAATGTTGCACATTCATCAGTAACACAAAAATCCAGCATACCAAGTGCAGAAATAGATTTAGGAACACCAAAAGTCAGAACAAAGCATAAAAAACATTCACTTTACCAAGTGTACAAGATCAGGCTACCAAGTGCGCATAATTAGGATACCAAGTGTGCAACATTAGACCCCCAAGTGCACAGGACACCTAACCAACCACGCAACTTCTGATCATAAGCTAAAAACATACCAAAAACTTTCAAAAAAGTATAGTTTTGATCATAGAAAGCATTAATAACTCAAAAAATGTAATTAGGGTTCACTTTAGACCATTTAGGAATGATTAGGAAGATTGAGATCAATTTTAAAACCCATAATTATCCTAGGTGCAGATTGAATTAATTTAGAAACACCTTAAACATGAGATCTGCATTTGATCCTAAACTATCCAAATGTTTGTTTTAGATTCCCAAATCAGGTGTGAATGTTCATTGTAATGTCCTTTTCAACTCAAACAACTTTATTTTTCACAATGGAACCTATTACAACCCCTACTTAGGCTAGATTGTGAGTTTGATTGAAATTGAAAGAACCTTATTGTATTGAACCCTAAACTAGGTGAAGTTTGTTTTAAGAGCCCAAATAAAATGTGAGAGTTCATTTTAAGCTTCCAAATTGAAATATGAGGTTCATTAACCAAACTAGGATTCATTTTCACCATTTAGGGTTCATTATAGCCTTAGAACTGAGAAAACTAAAAGTAGGAAGCATAAAATGTAGAACCACTTCCTAAACCCTAAAATGTTGATCCTAAACCATCCAAATGTATCCTATTTGAACAAGTGCCCAACAAGGTCAACCAAGTTCCCAACAAGGCAGACAAGTGCACAGTTTTGAGTACCAAGTGCACAGAAAACCCTCACCAAGTGCACAAGACCTGAAACAGAGGCCAAAATGACTCAAAATATTACTAGAGCTTAATACTGAGAAAGTTTTCATTAATAAGGATGTTTATTTCCATGATTAGGTTTAATTAACCATTTAAAAACCTTATTTTAAAATATTATGATCCATTTAGAACTCCTAATTAAGCTAGATGCATATTTGAAAGATTTTGAGTCAATTCAGCTAAGCAGATTTGCAATGAAACCTAAACTATCTGAATGTTCATTTTAGATTCCCAGATCAATTATGAGGGTTAATTTTTAGGTACTTGTCAACTTAAACCACTTTATTTGACAAATTTGTATCAATTTGAACTCTTACTTAAGCTAGATTGCAACTTGAACAGAATTGAGAGAAAACTGAACCACTAGCTTTGCATGGAATCCTAAACTAGGTTAAGTTCATTTTAGGAACACCAAAATTAAATGTGAGATTTATTTTAAGTTCCCAAGATGAAATGTGAGGTTCATTAACCAATTTAGGATTCATTTTCACCATTTAGGGTTCATAAGAGCCTTAGAATTTAGAAAAATACAAATAGGAAGCATAAACTGTAGAACTGCTTCCTAAACCCTAAAGTGTTGATCCTAAACCATAAAAATACATCCTATTTGACCAAGTGCATGGAAAGGTCAACCAAGTGCGCAAGAAGGTGACCAAGTGTGCAATTCTGGGTTCCAACTGCGCAGAACTTCAGACGAACTGCATAACTTTCTTCTAGGACCCTGTAAGTGCATAAAAACACCAAAATTAGTAAGTTAAGACATGTTTCACATCTGTTTCACCAAATGTAAGAACTAAAAAAGGAATAAAATGTATATCTAAGTAACCACAAAACCCTAAATAATATGCAAACCCAGCTAATCTAACATTAGAGCCATTGAAACAGGAATTCAAAACATATGAAAAAAACACATAAAAATCTCTTCAAATGATGCTCAAATGATCTCCTTTCTTCTCCATGAGTTGATTATTGTTCCTCTTCCCCAATGAAAATATTGCACAAAGATTCAAAACCCAAAGATGATCACAAGAATACTAGGAGATAGTGGTTCAAACTTGAATGAGAGAATTGAATCTCAATTTATAGAAATGAGAGACATTTTGAAGAATGAGAAAGGAATGCATAAATTAGTATGCATAAATCAATGCATAATGGAGGGAAAAGGAAGAAGCAAATTAATAGTAAATTGAAAGCTTAATTAGGGGAAAATGGATAGGGAAAGGTGGAAGAAATCATGAAGCTAATTAATAGGGAGATGAAGCATAATTAAAGGAGATGACAAATTAGGTGGATTTATGAGGAAATAATTTAATTAAGAATTGAATATTCCTCATAAAAGAGAAATTAGCATTTATGAAATTCTAAAATTCCATAAACTAGAATTAGCCAATTAATTAATTAGAAATTAATTAATTGTGGACTTAGGATAGAGAATGAATAAATATAATTTATTTATAAAGGCTAGGGATAAATCTTAGGTCATTCATCCCAAGAGGATAAATTAGTGGATTATCGGTCAAATTTAAAGAATTAATGCACAATTGAATTGATTTTGATAATATTGATAGGATTATGATAGCTTTGAGGCATTGTTGAACTTTGAAAATGCACTCAAATAATGATGTGTGAAACTGATTGAATAACATCAATGAACTTTGATGATGCCATAAGATTGATAAATAATAAGGAGACATTGATGAACTTAGACAATCTTCCCAAGATAATGATGATCTGCAATAACATTGATGAACTTGGACAATACTATTGAATTGATGATGATGGGTTGATAATGATAACATCGATGAACTTGGACAATGCTATCAAATGAATGATAAAAGCTATGAAGCATTGATGAAATTGGAAAATTATCGTGGGGAGACATCAATGAACTTGAAAATGCTCATAGATTGATGATGATAAGGCATTGATGAACTTTGAAAATGCCTTGGACAAGATTGATGACAATAGCATCGATGAACTTTGACAACACTATCGAAGGATGATTGAAAAGAGACAAGGCATTGATGAACTTTGAAAATGCCCTAGAAATGAGTTTGGAATGATCTTGGATTGATTGGGGAAGATTATGAATGACTAGGATCAATTAGGATTGGTTTAGGAAGATGATCAATTCAGCCAAAATGATAGAAATGTTAGTAATTGATGACATGGAAGAACAACATAATATTAGTGAATATAAGACATGTTAAAAAGGGGACACATAGGTGTGAACCATTTTTGGGTGTCTACACTTTGATTTCTGTTTTTTGGTGTGGTCCCAATGATAATTGCATCAAGAAAATAGGGTGTATGTTTTAAGAGCTTCCATGTTTAGGTGGATAAGCCTCACATCCCTCGATCCTACTTCCTTGCGCACTAAGGTGAGGTTGGGACTATCTCCTCATCTGTTATCCTACCTATTTATGTAAGGACACACTCATGGTTATCTTGGCTCTGAATGCCTCGATACTAGTGTCTCCTTGCGATATCAACTAGAGACAATGTTCAAATAATCCTAGTTCTTATACCTAGATGATTATATTTTCCCCTATATTTTATTTTATATGAGTCATATTCATATTCTTATGGTTGCGCTGGCACAATTAAGGGTTCTATCGGCTCCGATGGCCCAACCGCTTGATGATAAAACTAAGGACTACCAAAATCAGTGACTTGACTACTAGGTGTCATAGGGTGCACTTAATTCCTAGGCTTGGATAATAGCATTATATCAAAACACTCAACAAAAGAATCCAAAAATTGAGATATCCCTTTAACCAATTGCTTCCTCAAATTCTTTGCTGAAGTGATCAATTACATTTCATCTTCTTAAGGTTATGTATCTATGCATAAATGGTCAGTAAAAAGAACAAGATATATATTCATTACAGTGAACAGAACAACATGGTCTAATTATATCACCTATGAAGAGAAGATACTATCAGCATACATGTTCCAAGATTCTAAACTATTTAGAAATAATGATATTCAAAGAGCAACAGCTACATCAGTAACATATAAAGAAATGAAAGACAACACATGGAGCACAAAGATGATCATCGTGTTTATATATATATATATATATATATATATATATATATATATATATATATATATATCAAAACCTTGATGTATACAAAAGGTGTGCTCTATATCTTGAGCAAAAATGGGCATCCTCGACGCAAATGAATCATATACAATCACATGGATCTCAAAAATAAGAAGAGGATAAGACAAGAAATGGATAATCAAGTTATACTTCCTCCCTCACCACCATCATGGGGTGGAAGTGGAGGATCATCTGCTCTAAGTAGAGGGCTTACTCCCTCAGATCATGCCAAGTACTGAGAATATGGTGGCACCTATTGTGCCATAGGTACTGCTGCACTGTATGTTGCTAAATAGTAGGCTTCCCTACTAGTCTGATATATCACTTGAATTTTCAGCCCCTAGAATCTCTATTCATGACCCATGATCGATCGATCTCACTCTGCAATCTGGGACTACACTACTACAAGCTGGGTCTGTAAAGCTCAGACTTGTCTCCTTAATGTTCGATCATATCCTGGGTTTTATTCTCTCTAGGGACTCCCTCTTTCTCAAATTCCTATGCCTCTCAGTGCTGGCGTACCTATCGAACAACCTCATCTAAACCAAGATTTGGCTTGGTGTCTCTCATCTCCTTGTCAGCCCGTGTCATGGGTATCTCAAATCCAACTCAACTGAGTGTGCCTCCTTCTCCATGTTGTTGCTGCTAACCAAATTTGACACCTGAGGTACCACCTACTCTAGAAGGGACTGGACCCCTCTGTGGTACTGTATCTGGACCCCTTTGTCCACTCGCCCTCTTGGGTGCATCTCCCTCCTCAATCCATGGTGCTTTCCTATTGAATCTGTGAATCTAGGGAAGGGATGTTGCGTGGAATGATCTGTGTACTAGGGTGTGACCCCCACATTGGTAATTTCCTCTAGGTAATACATGTTCAACCTCTGTAATCCTATCATCTCCTATGTACAGAGAGTTGAAGACAGTCTTGTAGACCACCCTTGGCGCTCCTTGTTGACAAATCAAGCATAGGATGTGGAGTCCTGAGGTATGCTTTTTAGATGACCATATTGTTTTAGTACTCTGCCTACTATGAAGCACTTAATGACATTAGAAGACTTCCCAAGCAAAGGATGTGAAACAAAGAACTCTCTCTGCTGATCTCTCCAGTTAGTCTAGGCCTCTATACCTATATATGGTCTCCAGACCACCAAGTTGAGGTCATCCAACTGATGCCTCCAATAGTCAATCTTCCCCAAGTGGGGCTACATCAAGAAACCTGTGTACCTATAAATGTAAGGTTGTGCACTCCATCGTGGATCCTTTGTCACTGGCCTGCATATGGGAAGGTTCTCCCAAGCCCGTATCTATAAGAAAAGTACACCTACGGTCATCCCATGAGATCCTCTTTAGGTAACCTCATGCATCTCATGATACATATTTGCAAGTAGGCAGTGGCCCCAACCCAACTACTTTGGATGGGTCACCGATCCCTCTACCACCCTACCCCATCCACAATGGAACCCTTGCTGGCTCCTATCTACAATAAAGAAACAACCTATGAATTCTACTATGACACACTCAAGTGGATAATCGGTACCATACTGGCTTAATAAGTCATCCCAAGATATGGTTCTCTCTAAGATGGTATGATCATGAAATACCCAGATAAGTGCCTGTGTCCCTAGCTGTGGTGTTGCGTCATACTCTATCCACTCTCTACAAAATGGAATTAAAAGAATCTTGTATATATATATATCCTCGGGAGTGATGGTCATCTCCTCGGTCAAAAAGTGAAAAGTATTGTGCTCACTATGGAATCTCTCCACCAATGCTAACAACAGTCCATGTTCTACCCGGATGTCAGGATTTTGGGTCAACCATCCAAAACCACAATCTCTCAGTTGACCTCTCTAATCATTAGACAAGTCCCTCACCAAGTGCATGGTATGAGGATAGGTGGAAGGAAATTGAATATCCAATAACTGCACCTACAAGAAGAAAAATAGTAAAAATACATTAGTAATGAAGTCAAAATAAGCTGCATTCAGCATGCAACGATCATACAAGCTACTAAATAGGCTACAAAATTAGAACAACACGTAATTGACATGAGAAATCTTCTAAAAGTGCCACTGCCTCCCAAATGACCATGTACAACAAAGGGGCACTGATACCAAGGCTCGTACGAGTAAGGATTGCACATGATACAACAAACTAAGATGAAATGACAAATCTAATAAGACAATTTGATTAAATGGGCTTGTATAAAGGTGCTCGTATGATAGGTGGGTGGTCCTCGTGAAAAAAATCTAATGGCCTCAAATGACAATAGATAGTTTTCTAGTTTTTCGTATGAGCCCTCTCACCAGAACGTATGATGAACCAGGACTCTACGACATAAAATGCTAAAAATCATGCAAAAATTATGAAAACCTTGAAAAATTTGAATGCAAAAGGCAAAGTTTATCAGTTACACTCGAGGCGGGTAGTCCTATGGCCATCTGTACCTCCACATGTGCTCGAATCGATGATTTTCTACTGGGACCACCATTTTCGCTCATAGAAGCTTCTCAAAACTCAAATGTGGACAGTGAAAATGATTTGAAATGACCCTCTGGGCCTTATATAAAGATTTTGACCTAATTTTAAAAGTGCTCTGATGGATGTGAAAATTACACCCTTGGCTGATTGGACCACTCCGAATCCATTTTTGGGATCGGAATCAAAATTTGATGACCTTTTTATACTCAAAAATTTAAATTAACTTGTTTTCACAAATGCAGTTGATCACTGACGCTTTTTTGACAGGATTCTGATCTAAGATCCCTCTTGATCATTTTTCTCACATATTTCCCTCTTCAATCCAAAATTCAACTTAAGAAAATTATGGTTAAACTTGGTCAACCAAACCTCAAACAGTCTCGCATGTCAAATTTCTCAATGTTTTTTGATTTATCAGGCTTGTGCCTCCCCTCCTCTTGATTTTGTTCCTGAGGAGGCATGACCACTACATCAACAATTTGATTCACATCAACAAGTTAAATTTGTAGGAGCATCAGGCCCTGACTTAAATCAAGAACCAATCAAGTGATTCTCATCACTGCGCACCAAATTTGAATCTCTAGGGGCATATCAAGTTCACCAAATCATATCAATCGGATAACTCCTCTCAATCTGGTAATTGGCTTCATCAGGACCATATCTAGTCAATTATCCCAATCAATCAAATGGAAATCAATCTCATTGTACCACATCATGTTGATTCGTCATTCAAACCTAATCCAAAATCAAGAAATATGCTTGGAGGACAGAGATTCAATTTCATTGCTTCACATCAAGCTGAATTCTCAAACTCTTTTATCAATCTTCACTCAATCAAGCCCGAAGATGATATATTCAGATCCCCTTGTCAGCCTTTGCTCAATAAAGCCCGCAATTGATATCTTTAGATCCCCTTGTCAGTCTTCGCTCAATCAAGTCTGGAGCTAAAAAAAATTTCAGTCTTTGCTCAATCAAGCCTAGAGATGATATCTTTAGCTCCCCTTGTTAGTGTTCACTCAATCAAGTTTGGAGCTAACCTCTTTACCAGTCTTTGTTTAATCAAGTTCGGAGCTGATATCTTCAAATTTCAATCGATCTTTGTTCAATCAATTTTGGAATTAGTTCTAATTTATGGGATATTTCATCACTTCATACCAAGCTATCTCTAGATCTAGCCAAGCTTCACATGTTCTTTGACTCAATGTGTTCCTAGATTGATCACACATTAGTCAAAGAGGGGAAAATGTAATCACATAAAATTGGTCTAGCAATATTATTGTTGGAATAGTCCCAAGGATAACTGAGAGGGGGGGGGGGTGAATCAATTATTAGTCAATTTAATTATTTTATCTTTCCTTAATTTAATTTGATATAAATTAAATGCACATTCGGATAACACAATAGAGTACTCAACAATTTGATTATAGGGAAACCAAATAGGCAGAAACCCCCATGGGAATTAGCACCCACAAATAACTGCACTATTTTATAATGATCCCTGTTAGAAGATCTTACAACCCTGTTAGGAGTTGATATTTACAATGCAAGAAGTACAGAGACCTGGTTAAAGGTCGAACCCTATTAGGATTCTTTTACAGATAACCTTGTTAAGGGTGAGGACTCACTGTCCAATAGCTCACTGCTAAGATGGTGAAGGCTACAACCTCCAGTATAATAGATATACACTATATCTAGTAAATGAACTGTTTGAGTAGACCTACTATCTTTATCAGTTCCAATGAATTGCAATCAACTTCTGCATCTTCACATAGATCTTCAACTTATTCTCTCTGACTTTCTACTCTTCTCTGTCTTTTCTTTTTCACTTCATTTTTGACACTTAGTGAACATAACTAAACTGCTATAAGTATCTTCACCAAGGATAAGGTCATGACGGTATCTAGAAACACTTCATCAAATTCCTTTTCGACTCAACCAAGCATGCAATACAAACTAGGACCACACAACTCAAACTGAATAGACGCGACGCTTCACAAAGTTGACTTCACCAAATTAACTCTAACATTATAATTATGTTGAAACACGTTTGGCACTTTTGGATGATTATCTTTAACTCATAACTAAACATGAATACAAACACACATATCTCGAAGATAGGCGCAACTCAAGATACACTGTATTTACGTCGGCTCTTAATAGATAAACTTCAAAAACTGTAACTGTCGTAACTGATTAATCATAACTCAATTGAAACTGCATATCTAACTTGGTGTGAATGCACATAGAAACTAGAACATGTATACACTATGGAAGTAAACATGCATAGCTCCAAAATATCTGTACTGATAATTGCATATAGGATACTTGTTGTATATTATATGTTGTCATCAATGGAAAACATACAATCAATTATTTGCACAGAAGAGAATCTCCAACAATCTCCCCCTTTGACATTGTTGGCAACATATGATATCATCAAGTCAAAGTGTCTTCCTTCTTTTTACAATATTCTCAATATCCTCATCAAAGGTTTCTCTTCAATGTTGCTGCTTTGTATACTCCCCCAGAGTATATGCTCCCCCTCACTAATACTCCCCCTTTGACATCAATGAAAAAGGGTGTTAAACACCATTAAGCACAGGTACTACTCCAGAAGTAGAGTAGTCAACCATTCATCAGTCACTGAGGATTGATGTTCTTGCTGCAAGTTCTAATCAGACTCAGGAAAGGGAGTTACTACCAACTTCTCCCTGAGATACTCAAAAGTATCTTTTGATAGAGGCTTTGTAAAAATATCTGCTAGTTTTTCTTTAGTGCTTACATAATCCATCTTTACTTCTTTGTCTGCAACTTTTTCTCTTAGGAAGTGATATTTTATCTCAATGTGTTTTGTCTTTGCATGCATCACAGGGTTCTTTGACATATTGATAGTACTGGTGTTGTCACAGTGAATAATAATAGGATAATCAATCTGAATACCAAATTCCTTAATCATCTATTTTATCCAAACCATTATTGAACAATTCAATGCTGTTGCAAACACTCAGCTTCTGTTGTTGACTGAGAGATACAATTCTTCTTTTTTACTTGTCCAAGTGACCAACCTATCTCCAAGAAATACTGCTCCTCTTGATGTGCTCTTTTTGTCATCAACACAACCTGCCCAATCTGCATCTATATACACATGAAGTTGTATGTTCTTTAAGTTAGGATACCATAAACCATAGTCTATAGTTCCCTTTAGGTATCTGAATATTCTTTTTATTTCCATTAGATGATTTTTCTTGGGTTCAGCTGCAAATCTTCCAACAATGCCAACTGCATTAGAGATGTTAGGTCTAGATTGAGTGAGATATATGAGTTTTCTAATCATAGACTTGTATAGGGTTTTGTCAACTGTTGTGGAATCATCATCTTTAGAAAGCTTGTATCCTATTATCATGGGGGTGCTTACTGGTTTGCAATCTTCCATCTTGAAAGTCTTTAATATCTCCTTCACATACTTAGATTGATTTATGAATATGCCTTTGTCTATTTGTTTTACATTCAATCCAAGAAAGTATTTGATAGGTCCAATCATGCTCATTTCAAATTCACTTTCAATTTCTTTGGCGAATTCTGCACTAAGTTTTTCATTACCTCCAAAGATAATGTCATCAACAAAGATAGCAACAAGTAGTAGTCCTTCATCTGTCTCTCTTATGAATAAATTATAGTCTGCTGCTCCTTTTCTGAATCCTATGTTTGTTAAGTAACCATCAAGTCTCTCATACCATGCTCTTGGGGCCTGTTTAAGTCCATAAATTGCTTTGTTTAATCTGCATACCATGTTTAGTTTATCTGAAAGTTTGAATCCTTCAGGCTGCTCTATGTAGACTTCTTCCTTCAAGTCACCATTCTGAAATGCTGATTTGACATCCATTTGATATACCTTAAAGTTCTTGAATGTTGCATAGGCCAAAAACAACTTGATAGCTTCAAGTCTTCTCACAGGGGCAAATGTATCAGTGTAATCTATGCCTTCTCTTTACGCATATCCTTTACACACTAATCTTGCCTTGTTCCTTACCACTGTGCCTTCTTCATTCATCTTGTTCCTGAATATCCCCTTTGTTCCAATCATGTTCTTTTCATGAGGTCTAGGGACCAGTTCCCATGTTTCATTCTTGATTATTTGATCTAATTCTTCTTGCATGTCACTTTTCCAATCTAGATCTTTTCACGCATCTTCAACACTTAAGGGTTCGATCTATGAAAGTAGGCATACCTCTTCATCAGCGGTTGAACCTTTTGCTCTAGATCTTGTCAAGAATTTTACGCTCTGATCTCCAATGATATCTTCCTTAGAGTGGTATTTGGATGTGTACTTTGAATTCTTTGGAGTGATACTTTCATCTGTGATCTGTGATTCTTCTTCACTTGGTTTAGGATTGTTACATGAAACATCGACACAATCAAACATTTCTTCAATAACTGTGTCCTTGTTGATGGGTCTGGGCTCATCTTTGATAATGGGAGCATAGTCATAATATCTTTCTTGAATCATGAACTTCTCATCAATCTTCACATGAGTACTTTCAATGATCTTCTTTAATCTTAGATTGAAATATCTATAGGCTTTTCTTTTAGTAGAGTAACCAAGCAAAATACTTTCATCGCTTCTAGCATCAAACTTACCAATGCTATCATCCCTCTTGATATAGCACTTGATTCCAAAGATTCTGAATTATTTTACCATGGGTACATTACCAAACCAAAGTTCATAAGGTATCTTGTCTGTGCCAAGCCTCAATTGTATTCTATTGATAGTGTAAACTGCTGTATTGACTGCGTCTCTCCAGTAGGTATTGGCAACCTTTCCTTCAATCATGATAGTGCATGTTGTGTCAAGTATTATCCTGTTCCTCCTTTCTGCTATCCCATTCTACTGAGGGGTTTTGGGTGCACTTAACTGTCTTTTGATTCCATGTTCTTCATAGTAGTCATAAAACTGGCCAGAGGTGAATTCTCCTCCTCTATCAGATTTCAAACATTTTATCTTTAATCCAGATTCATTCTCAACCTTAGCTTTGAATATTTTGAACTTCTCAAAAGCTTCAGATTTTTCTTTTAAGAATGCAACCCACATCATCCTTGAGAAATCATCAACAAACAAAATAAAGTACCTTTCTCCATAGTATGATCTTGTTTGAGTAGGTCCACATAGGTCTGTATGTATCAGATCTAATTTGTTTTTCGCAAAGTCTTGTTTGCTCTTGAATGAGGTCCTCACATATTTCCCCATCACACATTCCCTGCATATGGTGTCAACTGGTCTTGCAATTCTCGGAAGGTCTCTTACTGCCTTTACATTACTTATCTTGACTATGTTGTCAAAATTGATATGACAAGGTCTCTTGTGCCATAGCCAACTGTCATCTACTTTTGCAAAAAAATAGCTTACTTCTAAGTTGAGTTGAAAAATATTACCTTTGGTCTTTGAGCCTGATGAAATCATGTCTCCTTCTTTTTTGTTAATGATGCACTAGTTATTTTTGAATTCCAACTGATATCCTTTATCAAGCAATTGTCCAACACTTTGTAAGTTATGATGCAAACCATCAACATAGAGAACAACATCTGTCTTGGTCTTTCCATCTAGGGTGATAGAACTTCTGCCTATGATAGGTTTGGGAGTGTTATCTCCAAATAAAACCATGCCACTTTTGTACTTGTCCAAATGTACAAATTTGTCTTTGTCTCCTGTCATGTGGTGTGAACATCTGTGTTCAATGATCCAGTCAGTTATGATGTCAGCTTTTGAAACTAATGCTAACTCCTGTTCTTTTGCTTCATCTTCTTTGTCCATTTCTTCAAGCATCTTTTCAATTTCTTTAATGGAAACAAATCTAATTTCATCTTCTCCTGAGTCATCATCAGTTACACCATCCTCAGCATGATAACATTCTTTAGTGTACTTAGGTTTGTAATCTGATTTGAATTTCTTGACTCTTGTAGGGCACTTAGATGCAAAGTGACCAACTTTGTTGCATGAAAAACATTTGAATGGTATCTATCCTTCATATTTCCCTTTACCTTTCCATTACATCTTGGCAATCATAGCAATGATTTCTTCTAGTTCTGTATTCACTTCTTCATTATTGCTAGAGCTGCTTATAGATTTCTTGTTGTGGACTGTGGCTTTGAAGGCTGTCTCCCTTTTAGGTTCTATCTTCAATCTAGATATCTCAAATGTAGATATTTTGCTAATCAAATTCTCCCTCTTGAATCCTTTTGAAAATTGCATAGTCTCATCTAAGATATTGATCTTTCTCTCATAGTCTAATGTCAATGTGGTCATTAACTTGTCCATTATATCTTCCTTTGATATTTCTCCACCATTTTTTCTTATACCTGATGTTGCTTCATTTATCCTCTGATTGTAAGCTCTAATGTTTTCTTCAGGTATCATCTCTAAATTGTTGTATCTTTTATTCCATGTCTTTCTACACACATTCTTTTCTTGGATGTCTCCTTCAAACATGTCTTCTAAGTATTTCCAAATAGAGTATTCTTTGTCTATCTTCTTGATCTCAGAAAATTCACTGTCGGATAGGGCACTGATTAGGGTTTCTTTGGAAATTGCATTATTAGTGAACACTTCCTTTTGTTTCATAGTAGAGTCATCAGCTGCAAGATCTTTCAAGGTGGGAATTTCAACTTCTTGAGTGGCAATCTCATAGATCTCAAATCCAACACACTGAAGATGTGTTATCATTTTGTTCTTCTAGTCAAGATAGTTTTCTCCATCGAACTTAGGACTCTCTTTCGTGAAGTATGCCATCTGATCTACCTTAAGTTGTTAGGATTTCTCTCCAAGGCACTTGGCTCTGATACCAATTGTTGGAATGTTCCCAAGGATAACTGAGAGGGGGGGTGGGGGGTGAAATAGTTATCAGTCAATTTAATTCTTTTCTCTTTCCTTAATGTAATTTGATATAAAGTAAATGCACATTTAGATAACACAATAGAGTACTCAACAATTTGATTACGGGGAAACCAAATAGGCAAAAACCCTGGTGGGAATTAGCACCCACAAATAACTACACTAGTTTATAATGATCCATGTTAGAAGATCTTACAACCCTATTAGGATTTTATCTTTACAATGAAAGAAGTACAGAGACCTGGTTAAAGGTCAGACCCTATTAGGAGTCTTTTACATATAACCCTGTTAAGGGTGAGGACTCACTATCTAATAGCTCACTGCTAAGATGGTGAAGGCTACAACCTTCAGTATAACAAATATACACTATATCTGGTAAATGAACTGTTTGAGTAGACCTACTATCTTGATCAGTACCATTGAATTTCAATCAACTTGTGTATCTTCACATAGATCTTCCACTTATTCTCTCTGACTTTCTGCTCTTCTCTATCTTTTCTTTTTCACTTCATTTTTGACACTTAGTGAACATAACTGAACTGCTATAAGTATCTTCACCAAGGGTAAGGTCACGACGGTATCTAGAAACACTTCATCAACTTCCTTGTCGGCTCAACCAAGCATACAATACAAATTAGGACCGCACAACTCAAACTAAATAGACGCGACGCTTCACAAAGTTGGCTTCACCAAATTAACTATAACATTACGATTCTGTTGAAATGTGTTTGGTGCCTTTGGATAATTATATTTAACTCATAACTAAACATGAATACAAACACACATATCCCGAAGATAGGCACAACTCAAGATACACTATATTTACGTCGACTCTTAACAAATAAACTCCAAAAACTGTAACTGCCATAACTGATTAATCATAACTCAACTAAAATTGCATATCTGACTTGGCGTGAATGCACATAGCAACTAGAACATGTATACACCATGGAAATAAACACACATAGCTCCAAAACATCTATACTGATAATTGCATATATGATACCTACTGTATATTATATGTTGTCATCAATGGCAAACATACAATCAATTATTTGCACAGAAGAAAATCTCCAACACTTATAGCCCCTATTTCTAATTAATTGGTGTTAATAAATTCTAAAATTTAAGACATTATTGCTAGACTCTAATTATGAGAACACCTAATCAATCTTGCTTGCATAATTCTAATCTTGACTTATTGAATCAAATCATCAATCATCAAAGCCTAAATCTTAAAACATTGGGATAAATAAAAAAGTCCTAAGTTCCCTTTTATGAGCACATGAAAATCAAAATAAAACAAATAAAAAGGAAAAATATCAATTTTGTCTTATTCTCCACAAAGTTGACCAATCAAAATCACTTTATCATCTCACATGGATTGAGGGAAGTTGCATCTCCACCATTGATCATTCCCTTTTGCCTCTTAATATCAACTGCTCATTTCTTGGAATCTCTTATAAAAGGGACACCTCCCTTTTCTCATCATAACAAGAAGATTTGGAGTAGAGTTATAATGATATTTTCATTCTGAGGTTTTATTGTGCACTCATAGCTCTTGCTTTCATAGTAGTTTTCTTGCATCTTTGCATTGGTAGTTTCATTTCTTAGTGTAAAGGAATTTTTGCTTCCTTTCATAGATTAATGGTAGATGTATTTCTCATTTCATTGATAGTTTATACTTGTATTTAGATTTATTATTCATGGTTATCATGCATTTAGCTTGCTATTTCATACATTCCATCTTCAAAGCTTTCACAAGTAAAATAAGAAAGTACATGCATCTTGCTCCTTGCATTGAATCTTCCATTTTGGAGTAGTCAAGTCACTGATTCTCCATGTCCAACCTAATGGGCAACTCATGAGAATCACACTCGCTTTAACTAGGAAGCAATAAGCTGATTTCAAGGGTTTCTATGCAATATTTGGTCTTTGTTTTGATGCTAACCCCTTTTGATGTAATGGTTTATTAAAGTGTTTGGTTGCAGATATTGAATACACATTTTACCACACACAAGTAGACCTTTCGCAAGAGCATTAATTTCACCATATTATTAGTCTCTGATCCTAAGGGCCTGACAATTTTGGCACAAATATCACCATTTCAATTATAGATAATGCATCATATTCCAACCACCCCCAAATTTCCCCTAGAAGCCTCATTAAACTTAATTTTATACCATCCATAATCTGGTTTTTTCTAATGATACTGGTCCCTTTTTGTGTCTTATCCTTTGTGTTATGATTGTAGTTTGAAGGTATGACTATTCCAAACCCATTTTTTCTCATTTTTCTATCCCAAATGGTAAATCTTGCTTCTTTTAAGTTTCCATTTATGATCCTTCTATTCATGGTTTCTACCATAGAGGCTTCCATATTATTAGTCAAGATAGCAAGGTCCATGTTCTTACCTTTGAAGACACATATATTCCTCTCTTTCCAAATTTCCCAAGTTAGTATTGAAGGTGTTGTCTTCCATAAATCTCTGTAGAGACTATAATGGAAAATATTTGGCCACTCTTTTAGTATGTCCTTCAAATTATTAGATAATTTCAAGAATGTAATTATAGTTTATTACATAACCACTGCTATAAATAGTTGGAGAAAGGGCTCTCTACTAACAAATGTTCTATGGTTTCCTCATTGGCTTCACATAAAACACACTTGGAAGGACCTTCAAAACCAAGTTTTTAAAACCAATATGTAGTTAGGATTCTTCCTTGCATGGAAACCCATTGGAACATGTAAGATTTTGGGAGACAGGATTTGTCCCAACACATGTGAATAGGTAGATCTATTCTATTCCATTATTTTTCCTCAATCAAGGTAACATAACCATCCTTGGCATTATATTCACCAGTTTTTGAGCCCATCTAGATGAGTCTATCAGTCCCACTTTTCGGGGTGATGTCCCTAGAAGCTAGTATCCTTTGTAGTTCTGAGATCTCACTTCTAGGTACTGGAAAACTCTCAAAAGATTTCTATTTCCACCCAAGATATGGTTTATTATTTGGAAATTCAATGTAATCTTTCAAAAAACTACCCCATTTCAAGGTAAGATATGATGTTAATCAAGTTAGGATTATTATTTATGGTAGCATAACCACCCCATGATTTGGTCCAGACTAAAGCCTTGTATCCTTCATTAATATCCCAAGTAATATTATTATTGATCAATTTCTTACATTCTAAGATAAAATTCCATACCCTAGATATTTTTGGGGGATTAGTTGTCCTAAAGAAGAATTTTGGTGAATTATTGTATAAGTATTTATTTTGAAGTATCTTTACCCATTTGCAGTTTGATTCTTTATATATTTTCCATACTAATTTGGCCCCAAGGGCCTTATTCTATAATTTCAAAATTTTAAGACCTATACCACCTACTTCTTTGGGTCTGCATAACTTGTCCTAGCTAATTAGAGCCATTTATTTCTTATGTGAGGCTCCTTTCTAAAATAAGGTTCACATATTTGTTTGAAGAGTATTTTTTATTTCTTGGGATAGAGACATACATGACATTTGATATATAGGTAGTGCTTCTAGAATCATTTTCAACATGATCTTCTTTTGAGTTGTTGAAATCCATTTCCCTTTCCAATTATCCATTTTTTGATCTATTTTATTTTATAATGGTTTCCACAACTTATTCGTTCTTATACCTTTATCCATTGGAATCCCTAAATATTTTCTCGAGAATGAGCCCTTTTTGAATCCCATAATTTGTTACAAATTACAATCTCATCCCTCCTATTCATATTACAAAAGTAAAAAATCTCACTTTCCCTTATTAACCACCTATCCAAATGCATTAGAGTATTTCCTTAGAATGTCATTATAGTTTCTAGCTTCCTCCCTAGTTCTTTTTTCTTCCAATATGGTGTCACCAACAAATTATTGGTGAGTGATATTAGAAATATCTTTTTGTGACCTTAACTGCATTAATTAAATTATGATGTTGAGCCTTTGTAATAGACATACCCAATGCTTCTTCCATAATTATAAATAAGAAGGGGAAATGGGATCCCCTTGTCTAAGACCTCTGGATGATTTAAAATAACCTTGTAGATTCCCATTAATCAAAACTAAAAAATTGGGAATGGAGATGCAACTACATATAAATTAATCCATTGTTTAGAAAATCCAAAAGCTTCCAAATATTTGCATAAAAATATCCAATTAACCTTATCATAAACTTTCTTGATATCTAGTTTCATCAACATACTAGGTTCCAAATTATTCTGAATGGAGTGTATAGCTTCTTGAATGATAATGACACTGTCAAAGATTGATCTCTCAGGAACAAACCCTATTTGTTCTTTAGAGATAATAATAGGTAACAATAGATTGATTCTATTTTCTATTACTTTGGCTAAAATTTGGTATATTGTATTGCATAATGAAGTGGGTCTATAATCTTCTAGACTCTCTGATTTTTATTTCTTAGGTATCATTGTGATAAAGGTGTTGTTGATTTTGTTATAAAAATTCCTATAATTCCTCATGCTTCCTAATGCATTTGTCATCATTATGCCAATGACGTGCCAACATTTTTTAAAGAAACAAGCAGAAAAATCCATCTAGACCAAGATATTTATCCATATGCATTTGGTTAATGTTGTTTCAACTTCTTCAAGTATGATTTTTATATTCAACATCTTGTTATGTTCATCATTTATGATCTTATGTATGTTATCTAATATATCTTGTTGAGAAATTAAATCTGTGCCATCAAAGCCATTTTAGTAGCTTATAAAAATACTCTACTATCTCTAAGGTTATTTCTTATGGTTCATCAATCACATTACCATTGGTGCCTTTGAGACTTGTAATTCTATTAACAGTTCTCCTCTACTTCGTGTTGTTATGGAAGTTTTTTGAATTCCTATCCCCTTCCAACATCCATAATTCTCTAGAATTTTCTTCCAATATATCTCCTCTTTAGTGAGTAAATCCTCATATTTGTTTAATAATTACCTCTTGATTCAAATTTTCAATCTCCTCTTCTGCTATTTCTTTTTCTTTGAAAATATTTTTGAAATGGTCTTTGTTTCACACAAGAATTATCTATTTAATATTTTTTAGTTTTGTGTTAAAGAAATACATATTAGAACCCATAATTTTTTCTTCCTTCCACCACTTCTCAATTAGGACTAAGAATTTTGGATCTTGTAACCACATCTTTTCAAACTTAAAAGGACAATTTTTTGGTTTCAGTTCTTCCTCAATCTCTAATAGAACTGGAAAGCAATCAGACCTCCCATTTGATAAGATTAAGGCTTTTAAAGTAATTTGGAATGTTCCTTGATTTCCTTTGAAGAAAAATCTATCCAATTTCTCTGCTATATTGCTGAAACCAGATCTATGATTATTCTATGTGTAACTCCCATTTTTATTACAATTTCCATTAAGTTAGCATTTTGGACCCTTTTTTTGAAGTCTCTTTTAGCCCATGATTCCATAGAAGAGCCACCTCTTTTCTCATAGCTATTCAGAATTACATTAAAGTCTCCCCCTATTATGCAATTTATATTTGGGTTAAGACTTAATTAGGCTTCAATATCCATCCAAATCTCTTTATTCTTTAGATTTGGCATTGGTCCATAAACATTAATAAGAAAGTAATGTAAATTATTGCTTACACTTCTCACCCAACCACCTTGCCAATTTATACTATTGATCACATTTTAACATGTTACTTTCCCAAGGTCACAAATGAATACCAAGCTTCCAAAAGCACCTTCCACAGGAATGATGTTGATTTTCCAAATACCTTATTTCTTTCTAAGGTTGATTCCTTCTTGTTGTTAAATTTGGTTTCTTGTAGCAGTATTATTTCTGAGTGAAAAATTATCAAACAATGCTTTAATGTGTGCTTTTTGTTAGGGGCACTCATGCCCCTAACATTCCATGTAATGACCTTCATTTATCATTGGGAAGGTCCTTCCCCTTCCCTGCATAAAAAATTTAGGTTAACTTAACTTAATCTTTTGCTACCCCTGCCTCATTTGTCAATTTAGTAATGGATTTCCTACCTCTCTTTTTAAGAATTTTGCCACAATTTGGGCTATTTTATCAAGTTAGTTGAGGGCCAATCCCAATTTATTAGGGTTTATAATGTTTGTATCTAGGTGAGGATCTTCCTCTTTTAAACCAAATAAGGTAATATTTTATTCCATTTCTTTATCATCAAAATCTGTAAAATTCATAGTTTGTCCTTATGTATCTAATCTTTGCCTAGTTGCTTCCAACGGTTCATGCTCCCTGACCCTTATAGAGAGAATTCCAATAATTTCATATATGGATTTCAATTCAGGAGGCAAGGGATCTTCCTCTCCATCCTCTCTAATTTCACCTTCCTCTTATCCTTTGGGAGTATCTTTCAAACTAATTATTCCATCAGGGGAAGAAATTGCTTCTAGTACCTTATCATTAACCTCCATTTGACTCTTGACCTCCTCTTGACAAGAAATAGCCTCTATCATAAGTTCAATTAGTTTTTTTTTAAATTTTGAAATAACATTTTTCTCACCTCTTCCTAAGATTGAGGGTGACTACCGATAGAGTTCTCAACCTATTTTTCAATGAAAAATCCTCCCATATCCTCATTGAATCGTATATTAATCCCCTTAGTCTATTTAAGGTTCATACTAATGTTATCCCTAACCTCTTGTTGGGGTCGGCTTACCGTTCTAGAAACAACATTGCTAAGAATGTGGCCTAGATAAAATTCAGGTCTTATGAAATATGATTCACTTTCTGTGATCAACTCCAGTGGCTCTAGTTGTTTTAGGTTACCATCTATATCTACTAAAATTTTGACATCAGAGTAAAATGAGATTTTCACTTTCTGTGATCAACTCCAGTGGCTCTAGTTGTTTTAGGTTAGCATCTATATGTACTAAAATTTTGACATCAGAGGAAAATAGGAAATTCTCCTCCAACCCAACAATGCCTCTCAACTGATCTCCTATTCTCACAAGAACTTGACTATGAATTAGTTCTACTTCTAGATTGGGTATTTTGACTCATTTCAAGACTTTTTAAAGTACATATTGGCTAGGATCAAAATTAGGCTTCCATTCAATGAATTTTAAATTGTATCCTTTGTAAAAAATAAGATTTCCATCTAATGATTCAGATTTTAGGGTTTCATTTATACAGCCAATAAAAAGAAATTTTTCTAGAAGAATGGAGATGCTTATTTGATCTGCATATGCCATTTTCCACCAACTGGCAATGCTTTCTATTGTCTGTACGTGCCCACACTATTTCACATATAAAATATCCTTTTTACAATGATCTCTCATACCTTTTGTATTTATTTTTTTAACAACAACTGTAGTAAAATCTCCTCTGCGATCTGTATATTTAGGGTTCTTAGTAGTTGACCTATTTTGCAAAAATCATGGCAGGGTAAATTGATTTTCTATCATTCCGCTTGCCTTGGTGTCTGTCAACCAAAATTTTTACATTAGATGAACTCACTGAAGTATTTTTAGAGAGCCCCATATTTGGGGCTCAATTATCGCCTCCTAATTTAGGGATATCCCTCTTATTATTGAATTGAGGCTACCAAAAATACTTCAGGTCCTCATTCTTTCAAACCTCCTGGATGCCCAAACCTATGGGGTCAGCACTTGTAGAACATCTTGGAACCGTAGATGAAAGTGGGATTATCCATTATTTTCCTAGTGAGTCTTTCTGAAGTGCAAAGGAAATGCCAGGATGAGGATTCATATATCTAGTTCCTTTACCATGATTCTGCACCCTTATGTCATTCTAAAATCCATCCTGAAGCCCTTTCAGACTTACCTTGTGGTTCCCATAGTTCCCCATAGGTCTAGGGTTGTCATGATTTCAGTGTGTTCTATTGTCGAGGGGATTCCCATACCCTAACTTCTTATATTTGAAACCAACATGATTCACAAAGGGTAAGTAAGGAGTAGTGCTTCTATTAGCCAAACACCTTTCGTTCCTACTCACAACATCATGTCATTCCCCGTTATCAAAATTGAAGGAAGGGCATTGCTTTGGAAAGTAATGTTTGATGAGTCACATGTTTTGAAGTTTGCATGCATTTTAGTAGAGCTTTTTATTAAGAGTACATCCCTTTTTAAAATTAATTTTAATGTTTTATTATGTGTAAAAAATTATTGTACCATTAAAACATATTATAAAATAAGAAATAAAGCATAAATGAATATAGATGTATTGAGTTATCTTTTAACCAAAGATAAAATTTAAAAGAATAATACTTTAATTATATAAACTATTTTATATAAATTAAAATATTGTTTTGAAATATAATTTTATTGTATTATTATATGTAAACATATATTTTTAAAAAAAATATAAATTAGTAAATAAAAATAACCATATTTAATTATTTTTAATTAACTTAGAGAATAAGTTTATGAATTACTGGGAACACAATTTGTGGCAATTATTTTTGCAATCACTTGTTTTCCTGTATGTCTCTCCATTTTTCCTTCTGCATATCGTAAATATAGATTCTTGTTTTGAAAAAGCATATTTTACTGAATTTGTTTTCACATTTTACAGTCTAAAGAGATGAGTTGTAGTGGATGTAGAGTGTTGTATAAAGGATGCAGTGATATATGCATTCCTGAGCATTGTTTACAGTGGATAGAATTAGCTCAGGTGCAGGGTTGTACTATAACAAAGAAATGCGTGGTGATTTAAAAAAAAATGAAAAGAGCAAAATTAATTTTTTTGAAATTAATTCTTCTTGCATAAGTATAAGAAAATGACAAAAAAATGATGGAAATTGATGGGCAGTTCAATATATTGACGTCGATTAGAAAAGTCAGTCGTAAACTCATGGACATAATTAAAAAACATATAAACTTTAATAACAAGGATATGAAATCGTGTGTGTCTACACACACACACACATGT
>MU223043.1:1113291-1132779 GCA_018584345.1 Thuja plicata | reverse complement strand
ATTGTAAGGGATGCCCATGTGGCTTTTGATATTGTAATTCTGAAGTTTGTAATTCCACATTTGTGGAGCCAATAAGAAGCCAATTTTCTGTTCTTGCAAATTTCTGTTGTTTCTCTTTGTTTGTGTCATGTACTTGTGGTAAGTAAAATTATGAGAACCTTACTCCCTATATATGCTATTAGAGTATCTGCAATTCATGAAATGAGAGTAGTAGCAAATAACAATGTTACTCTTGATAGTTTGATTGGTAGACTTATTTCATTTGAGATGAACAAATATGACAATAATGTCTTACCAACTATTGAGTCTACATTCAAATATTTTCTAAAAATAAGCAAATCTAGTCATGAACACACTATGAGAAATGATAGTGACAGTGATAGTGATGAAAAAGAACTTGATGAACTTGAAGCACTAATGGGTAGGAGATTATATACAGGTAAAGGAAGACACAAAGGTAAATTACCATTGGTCTGGTTTAACTACAAAGAAATTGGACATTTTGTGACTAGATGCCCTAACAAGAGAAAGGATGAAAGAAATAATGACAAATCTTATGAAAAGAAGTTTGACAGAAGTGATGACTGAGACTACAGAATAAACTGACACTGTGACAAAAGAGATAACTGAGAATACAAGGACAAAGGTAAGAAGGCTTGTTACTTGGTTGAAAACAAAGCTGTAAATACTGACACTGATTCTGATGAAGATGTTGAGGTAGTATTTGTTGCTATGAAGGATGATTCAGACGAAGAAGAAAGGTATGTTGAAATTGCACTCATATCTAAAATTATCAAAAATGATGTCTGGATTATTGATAGTGGTTGTACTCACCACATGACTGGAGATAAGGAAAAGTTTGAAACTTTTGAATATTATAATGGTGGATTAGTTAGGATGGGAAATGACTCACCTTTCCCAATTGAAGGAAAAGGAACCATCAGGTTGAATACTCTGATTAGATGTGAAAATGCATATTGGGTGAAATGACTTAACTATAATCTATTGAGTGTTTCACAGTTGAACAACACAAGATGCCAAGTTGCATTTGAGAACAAAAAGGCAAAGATCTATACTGGAACTGGAAATTTGATCTGTACTGGTGAACAAAAAAAAGTAATCTATTCTATCTTGACAATGTTGAGACCACTTGTTCATTTTATAGAAATGAAGACATTTGATTGTGTCATAAAAGGTTATGTCATGTGAATTTTGACAACATGGTTAAGATAAGCAAGAAAAGAAAAGTAAGAGGTTTACCGAGTATGTCAAAACCTGACCATGTTATGTCCAAGAATTGTCAAAAAGGAAAAATGACAAAGTCTAGTTTCAAGAGAAAAACATACACATCTAATGCTATTCTAGAGTTAGTCCATACTGACCTATGTGGACCAATGAGAACAAAGAGCTATTATGGTGATAGATACTTTATTCTATTTGTTGATGACTATTCTAGGATGATGACTTTCATGTTCTTAAAAGAAAATTATGAAGCATTTAAGATGTTCAAATGGTATAAAGCTAAAGTTTAAAAGAAAAGTGGAAAAGAACTGATATGTTTAAGATTAGATAGAGGAGGAGAATTTATTTCTGATGAATTCACTAACTTCTTTAATGAGCATGGGATTACAAGACAATTTTTTGCACCGAGGACACCACAACAAAATGGGATTGTTGAAAGGAGGAATAGATCAATTGTTGATTGTGCCAGAACACTGATGATTGAAAAAGGCATTAAACAAACATTTTGGAGAGAAGCTGTAAGTACTGCTATCTATACACTAAACTGAGTTCAATTTAAGAAAGACACCAATAAGACACCTTATGAGCTATGGTATGGATACACACCAAATGTGAGTTACTTTAGAATTTTTGGAAGTCAATGTTATATATTGAAAGATGATAGAAATGGAAAACTTGACTCTAAAAGTGATGAAGGAATATTTATAGGATATTCTACCAAAAGAAAATCTTATAAATGTCTTAACAAATCTTCTAACAAAATTATTGAAAGTGCAAATGTTAAAGAGGATGAATTTGCTGAGAAAAATGGTGAAGAAAGAAAAAAGGAACCAGAAGATTACAACATATTTGTTTGCATTGAAGAACCTAAAACTTTGCCCAAGCAACAGTGTAATGCTACCGAGCGACATAACAATGCAACCGAGCAACATGTTGCACACACTGAGAATCAAGAAAATGATCACAATGCTGAACCGAGCGATGAAGATCAAAATGAAGGTCAAAATGATGATCAGAATGATGAACAAAGATCTGAACATGTACTTTCTAAATATGTCAGAAGACACCATCCATAGGACCAGATCATTGGAGACAAAAGAGAAGGAATGAGAACAAGAAGTAAGTCACTTAACACTAGATGTTTGATTTGTGACTTTGAGCCTAATTTTGTTAATACTGCAATTGAGAATCAAGAATGGGTTAGTGCAATGAATGAAGAGATTGAAAATATTGAGAAGAGAAAAACATGGACATTAGTACCTAGACTGAGTGACAAAATGTCATTGGTACCAAATGGATTTTTAGAAACAAACTGAATGAGAATGAAGATGTCACAAGGAACAAGGAAAGACTGGTATGAAAAGGGTATGCACAAGAAGAAGGTATTGACTATGGAGAAACCTTTGAACCCATTGCTAGACTAGAAGGAGTAAGAATTCTACTTGCTTATGTTGCTTTTAAAGGATTCAAAGTATACCAAATGGATGTTAAATCTGCATTTCTGAATGCAATAATAGCAAAGGAGGTAAACATTGAACAACCTGAAGGGTTTGTTGATCCTAACAAGAGGAACATGGTATGTAAACTACACAAAGCCTTCTATGGATTGAAACAAGCATAGAGAGCATGGTGTGAAAGACTTCACTCTTATCTCATTAGTATTGGATTTGTCAGAACAAGTGATAACATTAATCTATTTTTGAAAGGAGATACTGATGATAAGATTTTGATTGCTGAGATATTTGTTGATGATATCATATTTGGAGGTAATGATATGCTATGCAAGTCATTTTCTAATGAAATGAGCAAAGAATTTGAAATGTCAATGTTTGGAGATATCAAAATTTTTCTTGATCTACAAATTCTACAACAGGATGAAGGCATTTACATCACACAATCCAAATACATCAAAGAAATTCTAAAGATATTCAATATGGATGACTCCAAACTAGTTGGAACACCTATGGCAACCACATACAAATTAACAAAGGAAGACAAGACAACTAAGGTAAATCAGACCTTATACAGATCTATGATTGGAAAACTAATATATGTTGTACATACTAGACCTGATAGAGCACATGCAGTTGGTATAGTTGCAAAATTCTTTGCTAATACTAAGGAATCACACATGACTGCTGTTAAAATAATTCTAAGATATCTAAAGAATATAGAAGAATATGGTTTTTGGTATAATAAAGAAGACAAATTTGAGCTATAAGTTTATACCGATGCTGATTGGGCTGGAAACATAGATGATAGAAAGAGAACATCATGAGGAGCATTCTTTATGGGTGACAAACTTGTCACATGGATAAGTAAAAAGAAAGGATGCATATCACAATCAACTACAGAAGCACAATATGTGGCTACTACGACAAATTTCTCTAACATTGCATGGATCAAGCAATTTTTGAAAGGTATGAATGAAGAAATTCTTGACCTAGTAATTATCTATTGTGATGATACTAGTGCTATAAACATCTCAAAGAATCCTGTGATGCATGCTAAGACAAAGAAAACAACTATTAAGTATCATTACTTGAGGGAAAAAGTACAAGATAAAGAGGCGATACTATAATATGTACAATCCAAAGAATAACAAGCAGACATATTCACAAAACCATTGCCAAAAGATACATTTGAATACCTAAGGAATAGACTAGGGGTTCGTTGCTTGTCTACTGGTCACTAAGCTGACTAGGAAATTGCATCAACCTACACATTATCAGAAGATCAATCATGTTGATGCAAGCTAAGATATGGACTGCAATGATATAACAGTACAAAAAGGTACTTATCTAAACCACACAATAGAGATATTGTTGGCTACTACACAACTGTATTGCTGATGGCGAGGAGATTCAATGATTTATATTTTTTTTTTTGGCATTGTTGTCAAAGGGAGAGAAGAGTTCAATGAAATATCCATCAGGGAGAAGAACATCAGTCAAAGGGAGAGAAAAGATCAGAGAACAAAGTTTCTACAAAGGGAGAGAAAGATCCAATGATGATGAAGAGAAAGATATTCAATGAAATAACCATCCATCAAAGGCAAAGAATTGGAGAAGAGATTCTACAAGAAAGAGAGAGACATAATCAAAAAACAAAACTTCTACACCTATCCATTGAAGGGAATGAAGAAAGGGAGATAACTCAACATGAATCAAATCTAAGCTAGAAGAGCTTACCGAGATTTAGATATTTGACTTGGTTATAAAAAAATAAGTTTGGTATGATATGGCATATTTAATATTGTGTTTCCATCAATTCCAAAGGGAGATATTGATGAACTATAACTGATTGAATGTTTAAAGATGATAAGTTGATGACCACTGAGCTGCAAAAGTGAATGCAAGACATTAAATTAGTTAATGTATTATATTGTTATTGATGTCAACTTGATATGTTTTGATTGGTCATAAAATTATTGTCATAAACTTAAAAGAGTTGAAGGGACAAATTTTATGTGGTTGGTAAAAGATAAAAGTGCAGTATACACCAAGTGATAGTAAACACTGACAGGCAGGGCACACTAACAAATAGTGAACACCGAGCAGTTCACAGTGTATACCGAGCACTACAATAACTGAGCAAGTGGTTACCGAGCAAGAGATATTTACCAAGAATAAATGGAGTGGTCACCGAGATAACTAAATTTGTTACTGAGCATAACTGAAGTCAATGACCGAGCTAACTAAAGTTGATCACCGATCAGAATCTAAGATAAAGAACGAAAAAAACACTTAGCTGGCAGGAGCTATATTTAGATTGACTAGTTGATTGCTTTATTCTTATCGATCAGTTGAACTAAAGAAAAGAAGATATTTAAAGCACGTTTTATTCACAAATAACAAGGAGAGATTTGTGGATTAAATTTAAAGGAGAGATTTATGGATTAAAGCAAGAATGCTGAGTTTTACGGATCAAGAAGTGATCTATGATGAAAACAAGGAGATTGAATGACTAAATCATGTATATAAAGATACAAGTGATTAATTATGAAAGGAGGAATGCTAAATATAATTTTGGTGAAGATAGAAGTCTTCATGCAGATCTGATCATATAGGCCGAAGAACAGAGCCAAAGAATTCTACAGACACCAAGCAACAGAGGACAAAGCATTCACCGAGAAGAACAAAACAAAGAAGGGAAGCAAAGGAATTGAAGAGCATATTGATCAGAGAGGTATTATTGGACTAACACTAGATCTAAATATCTGCAAGTTAAAGTTGTATTATTGAACATATTATTTACTATTTCAGTTTAACCATTGATTCGGAAAATCTCTTAACCAAGTGGGATTTAACCATCCTTAATGTATTGAGATACTCAAGAGTATCAAAAGGTTTTCTTGTTGACAACATAGTGAATGCTAGGTCAAAAGAAAAAGTTTTAGTTTTGAATCCACTAACAAGGTCGCACTTAACAGTGTGTTTGTAACCTTTAATAGGGTTGGCTCTTCACCGAGCTCACTTCAGAAGAGTGAAGATTTTGGGTTACCGGTCCCAAGTGTTTTTTCCCTTAATAGGGTTTCCACGTTAAAAATCCATGTGTCAAATGTGTATTTCTTTCATTGAATTGATAGTTTACTTTACACATTACTAAAATTAGATTGGTCGGTAAACACTAAGTTTAATTGCTGCTACTCGATAAAGGCGAGAGAAAGATAAACAATATATCTTACCGAGCAGTATATATTTGTTAAAGTTATTTAAGGCATACATCTTGATGGACTAAAAGATAAATAAGGATATTATATTTGAGATATAAATTTTTGGTTGAGTTTTTGGAATTATTTTTAAACTAATTCACTCCCCCTTTCAGTTATATATATATATATATATATATATATATATAAACAAAGGAGAATAATGTGTTTGTTGAGTGTGAAGAACAAAATATATATTTGATGTCCATATTGTAGGGGTTGGTGCCTCTAGTAGGTTGGTGTCTACAAAGTTTGTATAAATAAGATTAATATAAGCAATATTTTTGTGTGGTTTTCTCCCGCAAGGATTTCCACATAAATCTTTTTTTTTTTTTTTTTTCTTACTTACTAGATCTTGCATGTGTGCTTGATTAAGTTTTTCTATAACATATAATCAAGATTTTAAAACCCCCCTCTTAGTATATTAATGTGTTCTTCACATAGGCGTACTGATAAGACATAATATCAGGAAGATTTATGCAATAGATACCTAAGTGAAAAGAGCAATGATATGATAGAGATATTCATAAATTATAGTGCTTATACATAATAGTTGAATATATTAGGATAAAGAAACCTTAATAAATGAGACATGTGTCAAATACTTATCATACAGTTCTCCCATGACCCAAGAATTCTTACCACCTAAAAATATAGCATTTATGCTTTAAAACATTCTCACATGGAGTATTGGAAGTTTGAAGGAGCACTCATCAATTATTGAACACTTTGGAGAATGTAGGGCTAGTTTACATGACTTGAACAATATATAAGAATATCTATGAAAAAATTTGACCAAGTTTAGTGCAGTGAGAGGACTTGGGAAAATTTCAAGGAGCATTTTCACATGGAGGAGGTCCAAACATACAAGAATTCTCTTCAACCACTAGCAAGGAACATTCTAGGAGGATTCAAAGGAGAAAAAGGGTAAAGGTATTTTAAATGCCCAAGAGATGTTTGAGGTATAAAATAAGTTGAGGCAAGAATATGCAATTGAATTCCCATAAAATGTTGTTAAGTTTTATGAAACCAAATTGTAAGGTAAAAAGGGAAATGCAGGTTAATTTTTGATCAGTTATTACTAGTTAGAAACACACATTGCAACTGTACAAGTATTTTATAAAATATAGATGGTTGAATGCTCCCCATTTTCCCATGCCTCTACCTTTAAATTTTCAACTAGGACTTCAATGGATGTATCATTTGGTGTTGGGAAAGGGACACCCTTTCATCTATGTGTTGACATTTCTTCTCATGCTACATATGAGTTGTGATGGATTCCCCATGACAGTGTGTCCATGATCTCTAAGTTGTATATTGGTGTCATTGGTAATGAGGTCAGTAGGGAGTCTTCACACGTCTCCCTACTATATTCTCACAAATATACATTTGTCTCCAATGGGTCCGACCAGGAAAATGATGGCTTGAAGAGCATGATGTTGAAATGTAAATTTAAGGGTTTCGAGTTGGGAAAGTCCTCTATAACCTATAATGGCTCACCTAGAACCCAAGGACACGCTAGTAGTGGGAAGATAGAATTTTGGAAGATTTGGAAAAGGACCAAACATAGTTTGGGGATAGATTGTCAAGGCACTAGAAAGGAAAAAATGGATGTTACCAAGGATTGGGGGTTATACGTTGAGGTAGTTAAAAAGGATTTCAATGGGAGTTATTTGAGATCAATATGCTTTAAGATGCTTGTAGAGAAACTCTCAATCAACTTGGATGAATAAGTTAAGGGGGAGGTTGCATAAAATATACATTTTTTTATAGTGTCAAGTTGATTGGAAGATTCAGTGGTTTTTGGTCCTCTCTTGGTGATCTTCATACATGGATCTCAAAGATGTGGAGTCCCATTCTAGAGGGAAATATTCAAATTTATCCTGGAGCTTGGGAATTTTTCATAGCGAATTTTGACAATGAAAAGGACAAGAATAAATGTTTTAGTGAATCTCTTTGGAGATGGAAGGACAAACATACTCTGCTGCTAAAATATTGGTATCTAGCTTTCAACCCAGCTATGACAAGATTCCCCTTTAGGTAAGACTTCCAAATATTTTTCTGCAGTTGTGGTTTGATTCTTGTTTTGAATCTATTGGGAATAATTTGGGAAATAATTTGATTGTGGATATGGGATCCCAAAGAAATTTCCTCAACTTTTTCTTGTATTCTAGTTGAGATGGATGTTACAATAGCCCTACCTATGAAAATTTCACTAAATCATGCTAGTGGAGTGTGGATTCAACTAGTAGATTACGAAGGTATACCGTTTAGGTGTAGGTGGTGTTTTCAAACCAAGTATGTGGTTGCAAATTTTCAGAAGAAGAGAGTGTATAAACAAGCTACTTGGTGGAAGGATGCATCTTATAAATATTAATTAGTGGATAAAGAGGAGGATGAGGCATGAAATGAGGATCCAGATGATCTTGAACTTTTTTCTAGACAAGTTTTACGTTTCAATATTTCTAGATCACAAGAGGATGACATGGGTTTGAGAGAAAAAAGGATCAAAAGGTAATGTCTAGTGAATTGAAGGCCTTGTTGAGGGATAAATCTATAGATAGTCTAATAGGTTTCCCTTTCTGAAGTGCATAAGGATAATTCTAATTTTGAGCCTAGAACTTTGAGTAAAGATGGAAATGAGGGTAGAGCCCCTGCCTCAAGTGGGTCAAAGGCTCTAGGGAAGGAGAGTTGTATCACTAGTTTCAAACCAAAAAATGAATCTTTGGTTTCAGAGGGCATATCACAATTTCAGGAAGGAGAGACTATGTCCTTTGATTATAATCTGACATCATATAAGGAGGTTGGAAGGATCAAAGAAGGATGACAAATAGTAAAAGGGAAATGAGACAAGAAGGCAAAGAAGGAGGGAGGTTTTGATATTCTTTTAAGATCACACTTGATAGTGGAGCCATTTGTAAAGCTTAATTATTGGATATGTTCATGGGCCCTTCATATTTGTCATGTTTCCTTTTGACTATGAGGAGGTGGGTCCCTTTATGCATCCACCATTGGTTCGGGCTAGGATTGAAACTTGGTTATTTTTTAATAAAATTATGACTCTATCATCGATAATAAAAAATAAGCATTGTGACTCATAGCAGAGTTATTTCTAGTTATTTTACTAAGTTATGTAACTCAAAACCATTTATAGACTAAAATATTATTGTAATTCCATTTTTTTCAAGTGATTATTAAGAATTTAAAAAATTATGCTACAATAAAAACACCTCTTAATCAATAAAGATAAGGATTTTTTTCCTTTAAAGATATCCTTTTTGTGTCCAACTCAACAATTGATGCATTTTTTTGTAGTTATATGAAAATCCTCAAATGTATGTCAATTTCAACACCGATATGTAGAAAACACACATCTTAAGTATGTTGTAGATTGTATAACTAATAGAAATAGTATATATTTTTGAAAAAGCTTCATTTTCCTTCTTGAATTGTGAACATTTAAGACCTTTTATATAACATTGATGCATGAGCATGCAATAATTGTGACTATTCAGGAACTAGCCTTATCATTAAATAATTGTGTGTCAAAATAGTAGTATAAGTCACAATGAATGTTTATGTATCACATCCTTAGGTATTGGGTTTCATTTTCATCACTTTATATCTCTTTATGAACAAACAACAACAACTTAAGTTAAATTAGGTGAAACATCAAGGGAACCAACCCACTATAGATTTATCCTTATCTATAGGAAAGGCACAAGTCTCAAGGTGTTTTAAAATTCTTATCAGCTAAGAGATTAAAATATTACTCTCTATATGGTGCATTTGTTATAGGTAAAAAAATATCGTACCTCCCTATATACCAATAATTGTTTGGAATGGTATAATGGAAAATACTCTTTCCCACTTTTCTACTCTATTTTAAATCCTATGATTCATGGTTGATGATGGAGGTGGGGGGCAGGCCTCCTAGTTTGGGGAACCTCCCATAGCTCTATATTCTCCATCCAATGAAGATAGGGGGCCTACAGTGTTGATATATCTATAGATTGGTGAGACTGCTCCCAAACATGGGGAAGAACAACTGGTTGAAGGGATATCTGATCACATCCTCAGTGTTGACATTCTTGAGTTGGCTTTCAAAAAATTAGAATAAGATAAAGTGAAAATTGATGGTCCATCTGATGGGTGGAAAAAGGCCCTGGTTGGTAACAATCATAAGTGGATGGAGCAAGAGTTTTTCTAGAATGTTCAAAAACTAAGGAGGGAACAACTATCAAGTTGTCTGACTCAATGGTTGATCGTATTATTTTCTTGATGAAAAATACCTTGGATAATTTTTCTCCTATCAACCAACCATTTGATATGGTAAGAAAATGGGCGTCCCAGAAATGGAAGCTCAAAGGGAGCATCTCAATCAGTGTTATGTTAGGTTTCCCTATTCCTATTTAAATTTATTATGAAGGATGACTTAATATCAACTCTTTTGGGGTCTAGGGCCTATGGAAAGCATTATCTTTCCCCCAGGAAATGGAAGCCATTATTTGATCCTATGGTTGACTTAAGTAGGACTTCATTGGTATGGGTTCAAATGGCTAAGCTCTCACTAGAATTATAGGTTGAGAATATCTTCTATTGGATTGGATGTACCTTTGACCACTGTCTCCATGAACAATGTGACCAAGGTGAAATATAAGTTAGTATTTTTCCACTTTTGTGTTAATTTTTTCGTCAATAAGAATCTATCCAATTTTATTACTCTATAGTCAAAGTTGTTAAAGAGGAAGCAAGCCTTGATGTATGGAAACACCATGATTTTTTGTTAGAAATTATCATATTGGGTCATATTATTTATGACTATTAAGCCCCTAATAAGACACCAGTTAAACTGAAAGACATATGCATTTCCCTTATTTCTGACTATTAAACTCCTAATAAGACACCCCTTAAACAAAAAATCTATTAGAGGAAGGAGAAATCCCCTCCTCCACTACCTTGAACACCAAAATCCAATTAGGGGAGACCCGCAATCCCACCTCCCCTGGTATTTACAAGAGTGAGGTTTGATAAAACTCTCTCTCAAATTCAATAACCACTCCCCCCTTGAAAAAAACCTACTCCTCACCAGTATATTCAACTAGCACTTTTTTGAGTAAAGAAGGTGAAAGAAATATGGTAGTAGACAACTAAGAGGGGGGTGGGTGAATGAGTTGTCCCAAAACTTCATAAGTTAAACAAACATTTAACCTTAAATTCAGATTTGATAATTAAACAATGAAGCATAAACCTAAAATACATTAAGAACACATAACACAAAGATTTTTTGCATGGAAACACGGTCAATGAAAAAACCATGGTGGGGATGAGCCCACAAGATGATGTACTCTGTTAAAAACACTATAACCTATTAGGAGTATTAAAATAGGAATGCACATGCATTCAGGCACACTACCTAGAGCTCAATGCTCAAAATAGAAAAAGGTTTACTACCCTAGGAAGGCTCATTACCTTATAAATATATGGACAACAATCCATAGATCATGAGTTTTACATTAGTATCTATAACATACCTAGATTAGTTCTATTGAAGTACAACTTTTTTTCCACACCAGATCTCTTCCTTCAAAAGATATAATCAATATTCACACATCTCCATCTCATCTCGTACATGATCTACAAATAAAAATAGTTACATTTATACAAATCATCAACTTTGAAAGAATCAACAAGGTTAGATTCACTCACCACCTAATTACAATATATAACCATACACGATACAATAATAGATGCAAACCAATGAATGTCAGCTAAGACATAACACAGATGAAAATATTCATCCACAAACAAAGATAAGCATCCAATAATCATGCCTCAAACATATGCAACACACTATAACACCAATTTGACAAGAACATGAAGACCATGAACTCACCAAAAAAAAATCACCAAATGTGATCACCTTGATCAATGTGAACCAAAAACACAATAGGAGCACGATACAAAAACATCCATAAGCATCATGAAATGCCATAGAAACATCCACATTAACTCAAATTAATGAAATCATCAACATCATCATTCTGAACCTCAAGAACACCAACAGTAACCTCTGTTAATCAAGAAAAAGATCTCGTGAATCTCCTAATCATGAACCAATTAACCTGAGGACAAACTTTAATGTCCCAAACATGCTACACAAATCCACATAAAAAATAATTGCAATACGGAGCACTACCCATCTAAATATTGTCACATTGTCACCTCTGAACATCCAAAATATCAGTCTCAACATAGAAACCCATAACTTACTCAAATAATAATGAAAAAATCTAAAATTTTAATTGAATCAACTAGAGACATCCCTCTATAGAACACACACATCCATAAGTTTTTATATTCAACACAGTGTGAATATCAAACCAAACAACTCACTGAACATCATAGGAACACTATCTCAAACAGAGAAATATGTTGACATCAATGAAAATACATATATGCATATTATTCCAATCTCCCCCTTTGGCATTGATTGACAACATATGATGTGAAAAATAATCAATGTCAAAGAAATCACTAATCTCTCCCCCATACATTACTATGAATCTCTCTCCCATAAGTTTTTTACAAGAATATATCTCTCCCTTTGACATTGAGGAACATATATGCACTTAACTATAGAGGCCAAAAATATGAACACCTAACTCTCAAATATCAAGACTAACTACTCCCCTTGAGTAGCATCCACCAAACATCAATCCAGATCATAAGATATCTCAGTGAAATACACTAGACTAATGCAAACCAATGCATCTTAGTTATGACCAGGAGGGGAAATCACCCCTAACTTACCTATGAGATCCTCAAAAGTATCCTTGGGAAAAGGATTCATGAAAATATTTTCTATTTATTCCTTAGTAGGCACATATTCCAATCTGGCTTCCTTCTCATTTACCTTGTCTCTCAAGAAGTTAAACTTGATAGATATATGTTGTCTTGTAATGCAACACTAAATTTTTAAACATGTTAATAAAATTTGAATTGTCACAATAGATAGCAATAGGATCATCATACTCTACTATGATATCTTTCAACATCTTCTTCATACATACCACTTGAGTATAATTGATTGCAACAACAACATACTCTGCCTCTGGAGTAGATTGTGAAATAATTTTATTTTTTTGCTCAACAATCAAACCAATCTCTTACCCAATAAAAATGCACCACCACTAGTACTCTTTCTTTCATCCACATTACCTACCTAATCAACATCAATGAAAGCACTAAAGGAAAAATCATCATCTTTAGGATGTCATAAGCCATAATCAACTGCCCCTTTCAAATATCTGAATATTATTTTAACAACAACAACAACATGAGATTCCTTAGGATATGCTTAAAATATAGCAACAATGCATACAAAACTCATGATATCAAGTCTATTTTGAGTCAAATAAAGTAATCCACTTATATTTGGTTTGATTTTCCTTCGGTGAATCATCATCCTTTGTCAACTTACATCCGATCACCAAAGGAGACTGGCTTTGACTCTTCTATAGCAAATTTGTTCAACAACTCTTTCACATACTTAGACTAAGATATAAAGATTCCATTATTTGATTGTATGATGTGAAAACCAAGAAAGAGTTTCATCTCTCCAATCATAGACATCTCAAATTCATTTTGAATTTCATTAGCAAACTATTTTCTCAAATTTTCATTCCCTCCAAAGATAATGTCATCAAAAAAAAATTCAAAAATCAGAAGATCATTATGATCAATCTTGAAATACAAATTACTATCAACAGTAACTTTGTTAAATCCAATCCTTAATAGATACTTATCAAATCTTGCATACTAGGATCTAGGGGCTTGCTTCAATCCATACAAATCTTTCTTCAACCAGAAAACCATATTGCTCTGATTAGTCAATAAAAATCTATTTGGTTTATCTATGTACACTTCTTCTTCCAATTCACCATTCAAAAATAGATACTTGACATCCATCCGATATACTAAGAAATCTTTGTAAGAAACATAAGCAATATATAATCTCACAACTTCAATTCTAGCCACACGAGAAAAAGTATCCTCAAAATCTATACCTTCCATTTGTGAATATCCTTTTCAAATAAGTCTTACCTTTTTTTTTTTATCACTTCACCATATTCATTCAATTTATTTTGGAAAACCCATTTAGTTCTAATTACATTCTTATCCTTAGGTCTGGGAACAAGAACCCATGTTTTGTTCTTCTCAATTTAATTCAACTCTTCTTTCATTGCTTTCACCCAATTTTCATCTTGACATGCTTCACTAAGATCATTAGGTTCAATCTTTGAAATCAAACAATGCTCAACTCTATCTTGAATAAATTTTCTTCCAGCTTGAACACCTTTGTTTCTATCACCTATGATCTGATTTTCTGAATGATTCAATCTCACATAACTTGGAGTTTTATAATTTTCATGAATTTTTGACTCTTGTGTTTCTTCTTCAATGTTTTCTTCTTCTTCTTCTTGATCCACTGGAACATTCTAAACTTGATTATGAGTTTGACACTTCATCCCTTGATTTGTATTATCATCCTAATCATCTAAATCATATTTATAAGATCTATATTGTCTTTGATTATATTAATCCTCAACATTTTCACTCTCAACTATATTTCTCAATGTATTATTTTAACACCTATATGATTTTATTTTTGTTAAATAACCAAGAAATATTCCTTCATCACTTCTAGCATCAAATTTTCCTAAATATTCATCTCTTTTTATATAGCATTTACTTCCAAAAATTCTAAAATATCTCACAGTAGGAACATTACCATACCATAATTCATAAGGATTCTTACTAGTATTACCATTTTGCACCCGGTTCAATGTATAAACTGTAGTACTCATAGATTCTCTCCAATAAGCATGTTGAACATTTCCTTCAATAATGTTTTTCATTGTAGTATCTAGAATGGCTTTGTTCTTTCTCTCCACTACACCATTTTGTTGTGGGGTTCGTGGATCATAAAACTATCTCTATTCCATGCACTTCACAAAATGCATTTAACTCATTGGAAGTGAATTCACCACCTATGTCGGATCTCAGAAAATTCAACTTTAATATTGTCTCTATCTCAACCATATCCTTGAAGATTTTGAATTTATCTAGGGCCTTATATTTTTCCCTCAAGAAAGTAACCCACATCATCCTTGAATAATCATCAATCAACAACATGAAATATCTGTCACCTTGAAAACTTCTAATTCTAGATGGACCACATAAATCACTATGGACAAGATCTAACAATCCATTAGAAGAAAAATTCTTTATCTTGAAAGTGGATCTAGTTTGTTTACTCATTCGACATTCCTTACACATAGCATTAGCAGGTTTCATCAACTTAGGAAGATCTCTCACAGATTGACTATAACTTATCTTCACAATATTATCAAAATTTACATGACATATCCTCTTATTCCAAAAGCAACTTTCATCGATCTGAGAAATCAAACATATTATATCAGCACTATTTAAATGAAAGACATTACCTTTAGTTTTTGTACCTGAAGCAATCTCAACATCAAAAATTCCCAAGATTTTACACTTTCCATTCTTGAATTTTAGATCATAACCCTTGTCAACTAATTTTCCAACACTCAAAAAATTATTCTTAAGACCTTCAACATATAAGACATCATCATTATTGTTCTTACCATCAAGAGTAATGGATCCTCTTCCACGGATCAGAAAAGGAGTGCCATCAAAAAATATCACACCACCATCATCATACCTTTCTAGACTCATAAAATTTCTCTTATCACCTATCATATGATGTGAACATCTACTATCAATTACCCATTCATCTTTCTCTTCAACTTGTGCAACCAACGATCTTTCTTCATTCATGTAGATAGTAGATTCAGGATCATGTTCTTCCTTGATAGCAATAAATACCCATTCAATATCACTTTAACCACCTTTATCAAACTCATCATTTGTCGCACCTTCATTAGCAACATAGTAACATCTCTTCTGATATCTAGGAATCTTAGGTTTAAAATTAGGAACTCTTTTAGGACACCTTGAATATAAGTGACCAATCTTATTGCAAGAAAAACATTTAAGAGGCAATTTTCCTTCATACTTACCAGCACCTTTAGGTAATCTCTTGGAAATAAGGGCTTCAAGCTCTTTATCTTACACTCTTCTTCTTCAATATCTTTCACCTCTTTTTCATATCTAGATACTCTTGTAGAACTTTCTCTCGGATCGTATCTCTTGTTATCTTTATAAATAGTAGCCTTGAATGAAAATTCAACTTTAGGAAGAGCATCACTAAATTCACGCATCTCAAAGGTTGAAATGTTACCAATAGATATGTCACTTGTCACATTTGTCACTATTTTGATTTCTTCAATAGCAACAACCTTGTGCTTGTAGTCATGAGGTAAGGATCTAAGCACTTTAGAAACAATATATGATTCATCCAACTGACCACCAACACATCTGATACTATAAACAAGTTCATTCACCTAATGCATGTAGGAAGTGATGTTTTTAGCTTCACTCATCCTCAATGTCTCATACTTACCTTTTAGCCTCTGAAACTTTGCAAACTTCACAAAAGAATCACCTTCATACAATGTTTCCAACTTCTTGTAGATCTCATGAGTAGTCAGTTCCATAGAATTTGTCATCTCAGTATTAGTCAAGCTAATAAAAAATGTTTCCTTAGCTCTGATTTTATATTCAGATTTCTTCTTCTCATAAGGAGTAGCAGTAGTAAGATTTGTAGGAGAAACATACTATGTCTCGGTAATCTCCCAATAGTCTTCACCAATGCATCTCAAATGTGTTTCCACGTGACCTTTCCCAAGAGAGAAGTTAGTGCCATAAAATCTTAGACTATCATTCTTAAAGGATGTCATCCTAGATCACCTCAAGTGATTAAGGTTCCTATGGAGAAACTAGACTCGGATACCAATTGATATAAATATGGAAGTAGACAATAGAGAGGAGTGGAGGGTGAACCAGTTGTCCCAAAAATTCATAATTTAAAAAAAAATTTAACCTTAACTTCAGATCTGATAATTAAACTATTAGAATAACTAAGAGGGGGGTGAATCAGTGGTCTCAAAAATATTCCAATAAATTAACCCAAAACATTATTACCATAGTTATAAGCCTCTAGTTATCTTCAGTCCTATAAGATGAATGCCTTCAAATAATCTCAACAAATAGCTACTGCTCGGAGTTCACTATTAAACCTTATTCTTAGTGTTTACCGATTAGCAGTATTTCATTTACTAAAATGCAGTAAATAACTTAGTGTATACCGATCAATCTAGATTAGCTATGTGTAATGCAAAACACTAAAGTAATGACTTATGAACACATTGACACATGGATTTTTAACGTGGAAACCCTGTTAAGGGAAAAACCACTTGGGACTAGTAACCCAAAATTTTCACTCTTCTAAAGTGAGCTCGGTGAGAGCTAACCCTGTTAAAGGTTACAAACACACTATTAGGTGTGACCTTGTTAGAGGATTTAAATAGAATAGTTTGTCACTTGATATCGGGCATCTAATCTATGCTACCTTTTATGACCAAACCCAGTGTAGTTTGTCAAATGGTATCTGGCATCTCATGCTATCTTCATGACCAAAATTTTTGATACTCATTAGGATGCATCTCAATATAGAAAGGATTGTTAAGCCCTACTCGGTTAAGAGAATTTCTGATCCAATGGTTAAAATTGAAACAATGAATGATTTTTTCACATATAAAACTATAATTTGCAGATTTTTAGATCTATTGTAAGCTCATAATACTTTCCAGTCAATGTATCTTTTCAATACCTTTGCTCCACTTCTTTATTCTCAGTGATGTTGTGCTTCTCTATTTCTCAGTGTCCGTAGAATTAGCTCTGTTCTTCAGATTGATTGATTAGGTCTGATTGAAGACTTCTTTCTTCATCAGTTTCCCTAAAACATCTTCTTTCTCTATTCACCCCTTATTCACAATGAATTAGATTTTCTCTTTATAGACATGATTTCACCATTTCTCAGTTCTTGAATTTCTTGTTCTTGGCGTGATCCATAATTCTAGCTAATCTTGCTTTAAAGCTTTACTTCAGTTTTATCCCGTAGATTTCTCTCTGACAACTGGAATAAAACAACTTTAAATCTTTCTCTTATCTCTGGCTTTAACTTGTTGATGAAAACAATATTAAAAACTAGTTAACTCCTTTAGCACTTGCCAGCTAATTCTTTTTTAATTTATGAACTTTAGTTCTTTTCAGTGTTTTAACTCTTTGTTATCTTCGGTCAACACTTCAGTTCTGCTCGGGAAACTCCATCAGGGTTGTCTGTCCATCGGGCATCACTGTGAAGTTCTTCTCATCGGTAATTCTTTTCGGGTTTCTTGCTTGGGCAACACTGTGACTTTCCTCTCAGGTTTCTCTATCCATCAGGGTGCACTCCCCATTGGTGTTTGTAGTCACTTAGTGAATACCGATCTTTCATGCATTATTGATGGCATAACCTTTATCTTTCTGGTTCTCTGAAGTATTTGACACTTTGAATATAACCAATCAGATTATATCAAGTTGAAATCAATGAGAATACAATACATTAACTAATTTAATGTCTTGCATTAACTTTTGGTAGATTGGTGATCATCAACTTAACATCTTCAAACATTCAATCAGTTATAGTTCATCATTAAACAATGAAGCATAAATATACAACACATCAAGAACACACAACAGTAAGATATTTTGCGTAGAAACATGATCAAGGGAAAAAAACACGGTAGGGATGAACCCACAAGATGATGTACTCTGTTAAAATCACTATACCCTATTAGGAGTATTACAATAGGAATTCACATGCATTTAGGCATACTTCCTTAAGCTCACTACTCAAAATACAAAAGGTTTACATCCATAGGAAGGCTCACTACCTGTAGACATCCAAAAATATTAATATTATTTTCCCTCTTATTCCTCTAACTATTTAATTCAATCAATTATATAGTTTCATTTGCTAGTATTTATTAATAACTTAAATACTATTCTAATGTATTTCATTTAAATATATTTGTCTCATGAAATTCCCTTTTTAATAAATTTAGATTTATTAAATCCTCCACATTCCTAATTCTTCTAAACCATGATTTATTCAAATCTAATTTGAATTATAATCTAAATAGGAACCTATTTAGACAACCTACCCTACTCCTACCCTACTCCCATCACCTCATTTCCTAAGCATATTTTCCCACCTAACTGTCCTCTGATCTTTCTTAAAGGGTGATTCCTAACCTTTTTAAGGCTAATGGAATTCTCACCCACATGGAGAAATTCTCTCCAAAAAGGTCACCCATTCCTCTTTAATTTCTTCTTACAAGTTTGTCTCCCACTTGGAAATATTGAGCTACTAAATATTAAATGCCAATTTTGACTCAAAATTGGCCATCTTTTCAAACCTATGTGTCCCTTATGTGGCTCTTATGTGGATGCCACATAGGTGCCACTTCATCCAAGTCTCTTCCTCTCTCCAAAAACTC
>MU223043.1:1094143-1113241 GCA_018584345.1 Thuja plicata | reverse complement strand
TATGTGGATGCCACATAGGTGCCACTTCATCCAAGTCTCTTCCTCTCTCCAAAAACTCTATAAATAGAGGCCTTCTCCTCTTCATTTTACATCTCTCATATTTGCATTGTTATTATGCTAACATAGCACTAGATTTCATGTTTTCATATACTTTTAGACTTTCATGCTTAATTCACATAGATATCACATGTTAGGATTCAATTTGGTGAATGAATCTCAGCTTCAATCTAGTATATGCATATTATCTTCATAGCTAGTTTAGATCATCATTTGAAGGATTTGAGACTAGTTCCTTATACTAGCTCTTGAATTGCTTCATTTGTTTCCATGCTTGCATTCCATTTGGGGTTCTATTATATTTAGTGTGTTTTAGAGAGCACACCTACATTCCATCAAAAGAACAAATCAAACAAGTTAAATAGGGTGTTCACTTGTTTTAGTTCAATCTAATGTTATGTCGAGTTCTTTGTTGCTTGCTTGCTCTTTCATATGCTTTTTGAATTGATTATATGTGCTAACCCACTAATGGTGTATGTTTGAGCTTGCCCCCAACAGATTGAAGAATTCCCCTTACACATTCTGGCATGCTCGGTGAGACCCACGTCCCTAAATTCTTCTAACTTCTAGTCTTATTTCTTCCAAATTTTTCCAAGCACGCGGATTAGCGTTTACATTTTATGCAGAGGCATCTGCGCAAACACTGGTTCTCCTTGAACTGTCGTTCGACATCTACATTGAACCCGCATCTGCGACCTAGACTGGCATCTCCACCTAGAATTGATTGTTTAAAATTTTCCCAAACATAATTTTTCATTTATCAAGATTTGTTGTGTTTCTTACTGATTTTAAACATTTTAGCATTTTGGTTTTTAGTAGAGATCCATTTTACAAGGTGTTATAATGCTAAAAATTCATTAAAAGAAACAAATCTTGATGGCTTCTTAAGGAACGTTAGCTTTTTAATGTTTGGAAAGTTTGAAATGGCTGAATTTGATCTAATTAAAGACTAGAAAGAAGAAAAAAATAACTTTGTCTGCTATCTTTTTGTGCTTGCAGGTACATCGGTGTCTTCATAAATGCTAGTTCATGAAACAGTGTCTGTGATTCACAAACCATCATTTTCACTTAACTGGCGTCTGCGTTTCACAAATCAGCTTCTCTGAAAGGTATAGCAACTTACTGGTTGTCAGTGTTTCTGGCCTATTTTCTGCATTTTGTCATTTTTTAGGCTAAAACAAGAACCAGTGTTTGCACCCTAAATCAGCGTCTGCACTCTGTCAAATTGTTTTGGTTATTTGCTAACAATTTTCTAGTGGTTTTTGTGTTTTCAATGCTTGTCAAAGGCTAAGTTTAAAACTACTAATCAGTTGTCTTGCAGAACCGCTTGTCAAAGACACAACTTTGAAACTACTCATATTTGTCTTGCAGGTTGCCTCACATCAAAATTGACCAAACGATCGTGTTTGTGTTAATATTTTTTAGGCACATAGACTAATTAGTTGGATTTTATTATCTAGGACTGAGTGAGTGTTAGGGGATTATGTTCTCTTCCCTTTTGGGAAGATCAAAAACCTAGACACACTTACTTAGTGTTAAACAATTGAATCTTTTGGGAAAGAACAAAGCTTATCTTGTGTTCTTGTGGAGAAAATGATACTGGATAGGAGAGTATGCTCTTCTTCCCTTGTGGGAGAATCAGAAATCCAGACTCCTTTTTGTCGCCAATCTAATTTATTTTGAATCCTTTGGATGGGCCTGTCGGTTGAGGGAAAAATCTCCTGGGAACGACCCACGTGAGAACAAGGTGTAAGCCACACCACTCTAACTCATGTTAATCAAATTTACTCCTTGGGGTTAAAGCCTTAGAAGTCAATTGGCATTTGAGCTTATACTTGGCTCTCGTCTAACTTAAGTGCGGCCTCATGGTCTCAATCACGTTTACGTGACCACTTTTGGCAAGATGCTCTATGGGGCTATATGCCTAAATTATGCTTGCACGGACATAGAGGATACAATCGAACAAATAACCTAACTAAACACTCTATGCTTAGAAGCTACCCAGAACACCCTTGAAAGGTGATAATGGTTGTGCAAGGAAGATAGTAACTTCCCTAAGATCACTCATACATTTGTGCCACCTTGAGCGTTTGGAACCAGATAATACAACGTCATGACTAGAGCCATTGCATGCTTGGTGATGGCCGTATTTTGATTATCACTTGTGTGTGTGCCTAAGCTTACGAGCAAGTATTTTCATGCTATGCCAACTCCTTAGGTAGATTTTGTGCTTGAATTTCTTGAAGAACATTGACAAATCCAAAACATGAATGAAATACCCAAAATTCAAATTTGTCATGTGCTTTTATCCCTCAAGGTTGCTTTGTCCCTTGTCGGATTGTTTTCAGACACATGCTTGTTATTTTTTGGTTTGACTATGCTGAAATTGGTTCTTACCATGGAACAAATCTATTGAAAATCAGAACGAGATCAAACTTTCGCCAAATTATCAAGACAATGTCCCTTTGTAAAGAATTTGGTCTTTTATGAGATATGTCCTAAAGCCTCCAACTATTCATCCAAGATCAGATCTATTTATAGGACATGACCGATTCCAAGAAGCATAAGAAGGTGAAAACTCCATTACCACACATGCAAAGAGAATAGAAAAACACAACCCGAGAGGCTACCAAGTACCAACACATCATTGATTCCATCAAACAAGAGATTCATAAATGGGAAGAATTCGACAAAGTGATCTACAAAAACAAGGTTGCTCATTTCATGGGAAAATATCATCTAAAATTTGCTTTTGTTGGATTTGAGCAATATGACTAGTCCGTTTACCACAACAAACGAAGTTCCTCCTCTTCTTAAGCTCACTTAGCTTGAATTTTAGGACCTCTCTTAGGTTGTCATCTTTAGAAACACATCACACACTCATCCTGGCATGATCCTACATAAATCAAATCAATCCTAATTAGCCTAGTGTCATCCTTATCATCATCCAAAGCATCCTTGATCACATCCCTCACTTGGTATTGCATCCTCCTTTTGAGTTTCTAAAAACGTACATCTTAATCAAACCCCATCCTTGAATGTCCTTAAACTAAGCATTGTTTAGGATAATCCCCTTTGTCTTTTGCAACCTTATTACCTTGATCAAAAGGTTGGTTCGCATTAACAAAGAATCTCGTCTGCCGAAGACTACAAGTCTTTCTTAGGTAGACAATCATATCCATTTGATCTTACATTAGGGAAAGCAACCCTTAATCCGTGCATACACCAAGTTATCCTTAGATCTTAGTAGCATATTCATTATCCTAAACATATCTTAATTCTAGCATCATCATCCTTAGTTTCCTAGTTGCATCCTTGCATACATGTTACATCTCATATCCCCTTAGGATATTCATTTCATGCCACCTATCACACGAGCCACTAAGAAGAGGAAGAACATGGATCCTAATCTTGCCGCTAGCTCATCTAATCCTACGACTGACAACACCAATGCCATGGTTACTTATGCACCTCAGCCCAATGATCAAATTGAACATATCTGGGTAGACACTAATGAGACTCCCACCCTGAGTATCGTGGACACATTTATCAACCATCCAGTGCATGTCCACATGGTAAACACCATGAGTGGATGCAACAGCAACCAGGTACTCTTGGACATTCAACAATAAGGACTTCACTTCCCACCTTGGATTATACCTACACTTGTCACATGACCTATGGCACTTCCAGGGGAATGTCCTCATCCAACTACAAATGAAGTTTTTTATCCACTTCAATGAGCCCTACAAGTGGGAACTCTTATTGTGCAAGTAGTTCATCCCTCCATTCCACCTTCCATCATGCACACAACACCCTCATCTACCTCGGGAGCCCCACTTCTTGATGCCACATCAGCATCACAAACAATATCCCCTATCACTATGCAGGCACCTTCGCAAGCCATAGTCACTCCTCTTTCACAAGAAATCCCAACATTCATTGCAAACTTTCCACCACCACCAATTAGCACACAACAAACCACCATTCCACCCATCCCTATTCAGCCCGTTGAAAGTGCAACAACTAGTTTACAACATCAAAGCACTCAAGTCTCCATTCCTATTCTGTCTTTCTTCACCATAGGCATGCCACCTACCAATGCCTATAACCAACCCTTATTTCCACAAGGGTCCACTTTTCCCGCTCCACCAATAACGCAATCACAATGAATGCCAATAGTTCTACCTCAAACGTTGTTCAACCTTAACCCCCCCATACCACGACCATTCACAAATCCCTTTGTCATACCCCAAATTCCCATCCAACCTATCCAATAGCAGAAAAAATAACCTATCCAACAATAGCCACAACAACAACCTACCCAACAAAAACAACCTATTTAGCAGCAACAATCCATTCAAAAACCATCCCTACAACAACAACTACAATAGCAAATCACCAACCCATTCACATCCCAAGCACAAAAACAACAAATCAACCCCTTCGCAGCTACACATCCCACCATCCAAACTACACAGCAACCACAACCACAAACGCAAGGGGCAAATCCCCGCATGGCATAACCACTGCAAAAATTTGCTAATCCTTTCATCCAACCCATGCAACAACAACAAGCTCATTCTGCCAATTACTTAGCCATGCCATCTTCCGCTACATATCAAACAATTCCAACTCCACAATAATTCAATGTTCCCACTGGGGGCATTCCGCCACAAAAAACCTATCCTCCATCCTATATAGATGAGCAACAAGCTCATCCCACCTATCCAACGCCGTAGAAAATACAAGCATATTTCTAGCAATTGCAACAATCTTATCAAGCGCCGACACCTCCTCCACTGTAATATTCCCCTCAACCATAGCTTCCACCAAAAAAACTCATATACGTTGACCAACAACCTTCATACCAAACACCACAATATCCCCCACAGAATCCTCCATACTCCCCATTCGATCCATATCAGGTTCAAGGAAACCATGCAATCATGATTACCAATCCTCCCCTACAAATCAATCATCAGTGGGAGGAAATGAAGAATGCTCTCAAGGAGCTAAAAGCTGGGTCAAAGGCTAAAACATTCAAGTTTGGGGAAGTGTGTCCTTATCCATTTGTTTGATCCATCACTGCTATACCCTTCCCCAAGCAATTTGAGACCCCAAAATTTGATAAATATCAGGGGAAGGGTGATCCTATGAGTCACGTGAAATAATTCTACATGGCCTACCAAGAAGTGGCCTATAGCGATAATTTCCTTATGAGACTATTTCCCAAAAGCTTAGGAGGAACCACTCTTGAGTGGTTCTACAAAATTCCTTATGGCACAGTCTCCACTTTTGCTAAGTTATCTAAAAAGTTTATGGCCCAATACGCACATGATGTCAAAAATGAACTCTCACTCCTTGACCTATGCAATTCCAAACAAAACGGAGGAGAGAGCCTGGCTGATTATCTTCAGCACTGGCAAGGGCTTACTACAAGATTGTCTTACCAACCCCTAGAGCAACATCTTATCAAAATATTCATTAAAAACCTCCAACCTAAGCTTGCCTATCACATGTGCATGAACTATATACAAACTTATCACGACATCAAAATCAAAGGTATGGATCTTGAACGAGGTCTTGTAGAAGAGGGTGCCATCAAGCACTATAAAGAATCCCAGCCTGACAAACATAACAATGATCAATCATGATACTGGAACACGAATAAGAACGTAGTAACAGATGGAGCCATAGACACCAAACATGTTCAGGTTGTGGTAGCTAGTCCCAATGCACCTACCCAAACTTATCAGCAAGCACCACCAATGTACCCTCTACCTCCTCCCATGTATCAACAGCCCAATCTCGTGTATTCCCAACCAACTTACCATCAAAACATGTACCCTCAAGGTGTGACTATCTATCCCCATCCAGGGACATCATATCAACACAACTATCAGGGTCCTATGAATTAGACAAATGCTATATCAGTCTCGCATGGACAACAAAGACCTCGCACTTCGAATGTGCCGCAACACACGTTTACCCCTTTGGGTGAACCCATAGATGTCATCTTCCACAAGCTAGTCCAAGCTAACCAAGTTGTGTATCCCAAAACACAGCCATTTGATGACTCAAATCCTAAGCTAGCTTGGTATAAAGATAACGAGTACTGTGAATACCACCATGTTAAGGGACACACTACCCTCAAATGTATGAAGTTGAAACACTATATTCAGGATCTCACTAACCGCAAGGAGATCAAAGTAGATTCTCCTGCTAAATCATCACCAAATGCAGGCCTTAAAATTTATCAAAATGCATTCCCTAGACACACTTTAGGTATAGGTCCAGGAAATCCTACTCAGTCCTATGATCAGGGGAAGGGTAAACAAGTGGAAAATGCTGATAGAAAAGATTATACCAATGTATATATCAACTATGATAATCTCATCGGCTGCATATCCCAAGTCCAGTCCTCCGTCAATGTCATCCATGTAAAGGGTGATGATAGCCAATGCGCCATCACCACTTGTAGAGGTAGGATAATAGTCGTAGGTGCCAGTCCCACCCCATTTGCTGGGACCCAATACAATATTTTGGAACACCTAGGGAATACTCCAGCCCAAATTTCCATCCCGGATCTTCTCCACACATCATCCACTTACCAAGAGATCCTCAATAAAGCCTTGCAAGAATCCCGTGTTCCCAGCGACATCAACCTCACTGAATTCCAAAACCTTGTCGGCTACCTGTTTGCATCTTGTGGGGTCTCCTTTAAACCAACAGACGTGCCCTCAGAAGAAACTGATCATAATCTCCCACTCTATATCACTGTCATGGTTAAAGATTTTTCCATCAAACGGGTCATGATAGATAATGGTTCGGCCCTAAACTTGTGTACTCTAAGATTCATAAAACAGTTGGGTTGCATTGAAGCTGATATTACAAATGATGTCATCACAATAAAGGCATATGACAATCTAGAGCGTACTTCTAAAGGCACCATATCATTGCCCATTCAAGTGGGCCCAATTGTAAACGAGAAAATGATTGTTTATGTAATAAGAGTGTTTTGATACTCAAATCACTTATCACCTTACATTTAATGTTTAGGGTGGTGGGATACATAAGACAATTTCCCTTTATTCTCAAATGCACAAAGGAAGGATCCAAATTGATCAACCCAAAAACGATTAATGCATAAATGAATCAATCTATTGGAAATACGAATAAAGAAGGAGATCCTAGATTTCCCTCTTAAAAATGTGTTTTGAAATGAATGTAAATGTGTGATATATTTAGAATGATTAAGTATTTGAATTGAAATGGATAGGAGAAGTGTACTAACCTTGAAATATTGCAGATCAAAGAATGCTATTTTCTGGGGTCTGTACTCAGTTTCTGGAAAATCCAAAGTATGATCCAGAAAGGAAATGCAGAGACAAACAAAACCCATAAATATTTTTCCGTTCTGATGTTGTCTTATGAAAAAGGTTGACCTTGACCCACAAATGTCAACGCTGACCCAATAATGTCGACCCTGACCTGCACAGGTCTGACAGAAAATCTGTTCACGTCGTCCGAAAGAAAGTCGAAAAGGGTATCCAAATCTGGTCTCAAAACTACAATCTTGAACCTATACCTACAAGAAAAAGAGGATTTTTTTTTTGTGGGGGAGGGGTTTGCCTTAGTCAAACCCTGATTTAGGAATTAACCTTGAAATCAATAATTGAAATAAGAATTCTAGCAAGTAGTAGAATTGAATCTAACAATGAAGCTATGATATTGAATAGATATGCAATTGTAATTAAAATGTAATAAGTATACAAATATGAAAGCTTGGACTCAATAGAAACCATAAAACTCCATGATTGTATGCTTGGAATCCACCTTGAAGAAGTAATGAAGGATTTTTGAGGATGCACAAAGGATCTTGAAGGAAGATCACACCATCATGATGGCTAGATCTAGGGTTTGAATGATGAATCTTGAATGCTTGAATCAAAGCCCTTCAAGGTCTTGAAAGCTCGAATCCTTGATCTTCAATGGAGAACTTGAATACTTGAGAGGAAGACTTGAACACCTTGAAAGCTTAAAAACATGTAGAACAATGGATGCGTGAACTTCTTGCTTCTTGACAAAATATTGATTAGAGCTTTTTGCACTTAGAAGACTTAGAGAAAATAAGAGAGAAAGGCTTCCTTTTATATGAAATTAGGGCACAATATTCTAAGGAGGTTGACATAGGAGAATTAAATTACAATTATACCCATTCCCCTAAAAGAGGACCTATATTAAATATAATTTAAGATTTACCGCTTCAAAACCCCAAAAAAGCTAACTCGGAAGCGGGAAATGAATTTTGGATGACCTCCGACAACTGAAAGATTTCCAAATTTAAAAGGGGGACCCAGGTCAAGGTCGAGGTTGACCCTGACCTAGGGGGTCAGAACCCGTGGAAAAAGTGCTAGGGGGGATAGAAAGTGCCCGGAGAGGCTCAATCAGGGTCCTAAACAGGCACAAAAGCAGTATATGATGCAGAAACATGAGGATGATATGATGGAGGTCAAAAAAATCCCCTAAGGAGGGCTAAACATTCTTAACTAGGAAGAGATTCCATTTTAAGACAATACACCAGTTATCCAAGATACATTATGTCATGTTGTTGATCTTGACCTTCCCTTCAACATCCTCCTTGGACGCCCATGGATTCATTCTATGCAAGCCATCCCCTCCACCTACCATCAGTACATCAAATTCCCATATAATGGCACTGAGATCACCATCCACGCAGATCCCAAGCCCTTCACATACTGCAATGCGTTGGAAACATCCTTTCCACATTCCAATCACTGTCCTAGGATTGATATTGGTACTTCTATCGCCAGTTCATCTCGAACCCATTCAGACCCAGAAACAATCCTCTCTTCCACCTTATCCATGGTCAAGATCAACAAAAAAGGTTGTGGTGAGTATAATTTGTCTGATGCCTTCGTAGTTGGAGCACTACCAATTGATCCACACACTCAAGGCCGCCAACCTAATCTAAGCAAGACAGAATCAGAGACAACCAAAGCACTACAACTTGGTCCTACCACTTTTATATCAAAAGGTACTTTGACTAGCCAGGAAATGACACCAAAAATCAAAAAATGGCTATATAAAGATCCACCACCCAAGGACACAAGTCGCCTCAATTAATTCAAAGATAAGTACCCCACAACTCACAAACTGGTGACAAAAAAATGGAACTACCAAGGAGGTGGCCTTGGTTATGACGATCAAGGTATGAAAGATCCTATTATACCTTCCCGACTAGAAAAGCACTTGGGCCTTGTCATGACCTCTGACATGAATGGGGGCACCAATGAAAACATCTTTGCCTCTTGTCCATCTTGGGAAAAATCATTGACATCAAATATATCCCGGAAGAGAAAGTTGTGAGAGCCTATGATGATGTTTTCGACGATGAAACCTTCCTGGGCAATTCTGTCCTACAACAACTTTCCATCCTCTTCATTGACCTTCCCCTCCACCATCCTGAACTCATAGACTAGGACCAACCAAGTGTCATGCATGTTGATGAGTTCCAAAGTGAAGACACGCTCCTAAGATTTATGGGAGTAATTGAGAAAAACAATGACTGGGGGAAAGAATCAACATATGTCTACAAACTAGACCCAAAGGAATACTTTAGGGAAGAGGAGAACTTCAGCTGCAAAAATGAAACAAAAAAAAAAAATAAAAAAGAGAAAAATCGATCCCCTAGTGAAAACCCCTTTGGGGCACTATCTGATCATTAAATAGTAAAAACAAAGGGCATATCCCCCGGTGAAAATCTCTCTGAGCCACTAGAGGATGACGATTCTCCTCTTCCTCTGATCCATGATTATAGGCCTGAACAGTCATTGATTCTCATTAAAGAAGAAAAACCTATCAACCTGGGTACCAAAGAGAATCCCACCATCACATACATAGTAGCATCTCTAACTGAAGGAGAAGAAAGTGATATTGTCACTTTATTAAAGGAATCCATCAACAAGTTTGCATAGTCTTACTCCCACATGCCAGGATTAGACCCCAACTTGGTGGTTCACCATCTAGCAGTGGACCCAAACATCAAACCTGTCAAGCAAAAGCTCAGAATATGCACCCTAAAGTGGCACTAATTTTCAAAGCGGAGCTAGAAAAGTTACTCCAAGCCAAGATCATCCACCCCATTAAGTATTCTAACTGGATTTCTAACATGGTGCCCATCTCTAAGCCTGATAAATCAATCAGGATATGTACAGATTTCAGAGATCTCAATAAGGCATGTCCCAAAGATGATTTACCCTTGCCAAACATAGACATGATTGTGGATCTCACAACAAGACATGAAATTTTTTCACTCATGGAAGAATTTTTTGGATATAATTAGATCCGCATTGTAGAAGAAGATCAACATAAGACAACATTCACAACCCCTTGGGGCACCTTCTACTATAACATGATTCCTTTTGGCGTAAAGAATGCTAGGGAAACTTACCAAAGGGCCATGACTGTCATTTTTCATGACATGATCCACAAGATTCTTGAAGACTATGTGGACGATATCTTGGCAAAATTAGTTAAGAGGGAAGATCACCTAGATGTTCTGGAATGCGTCTTTGACAAAATTGGACACTACTGCTTAATGCTCAACCCTAAGAAATGTGTCTTTGGGGTCACATCAAGCAAACTCCTGGGGTTCATTATATCTAGACGAGGCATTGAAATAGATCCAAAGAAAGTACAAGCTATCATAGAGATGCCTCCAGCAAAAACACTCCAACAACTATGTAGCCTCCAAGGAAAGCTACAATTTATGTGCCATTCCATCTCTCAACTAGAAGACAAGTGCCAACCATTCACTCATCTCCTGCAAAAAGATAATACATTCAAGTGGGATCCTTAGTGTCAGAAGAGTTTTGACAAAATCAAAGAATACTTTGCTAATCCACCCATCTGGTACCACCTGTACATGGTCAACCACTCATCCTTTTCATTTATGCTACTACAACAGCATTGGGGGCACTCCTTACTTAATTAGATGATGAAGGCAAAGAAAGAGCTATTTATTATATCAATCGAACCTTAGTGGGTTATGAGCTCAATTATTCTCCTATGGAAACAACATGTCTGGCAGTGGTCTTCGCCACTCAAAAATTGTGCCACTATATGCTTAGTCATACAACCAAGCTCATTTCAAAGGTGGATCCTCTCAAGTACCTACTCTCCAAGACTACATTCATAGGTCGAATGGAAAAATGGGTTATGTTTCTAAGTGAGTTTGATATTCAATATGTCAACAGAAAATCCATTAAAGGGCAAGTCATCATTGACTAGCTAGCAGAAGCGCCATTGGCAGATGCTTATCCTTTGGTCATAGAGTTTCCAGATGAGATTTTGTACATGATAGAAGAACAACAAACTTGGCAACTCTACTTTGATGTGTCCTACAAAGCTCATGGTGCAGGGGTAGGAATACTTTTTTTCACACCTCAAGGTGACTACATCCCTATGTCATTTAAATTGGGATTTCCCTACACAAAAAACAATGTAGAATACGAAGAAGCATGAAATTATATAGAGACAACAAGAGGGATGGAATTCAGGCTTACAAGATCTTTCCAAAAATAGAGGATGAAGAATCCCTTCTCAGTAAAGGTACCGGGGATTATGTCGAAATTCAAAAAATCAAATCTCACTGGGTAGACATTCTCACTGTTATGATCAAGTATTTCATGCTAGATGGAAGATACTCCAAAATCTACAACCTGCATTTCATTCTGGCCAACTACTTCAGGCATGGTAAAAAATCTCTTTCCCTTTCTATCTCCTGAGTTCATTGTACAATAGTGTGATGGAGCACAGAAAAAAGTCGAGCAACCTGGTGCTCCATGTGGGGCTCATTTTGCTTATTTCTGAGTATGCTTGCAATCTTCCTGAGCTAATCCCTAAGAGGGTTAAAGGTAGTGTGAGACAGGTGAAGCAAGAAAGTGAAAAATAGAGTCTGAAAAAAGGGTAAAAACTAAGAAGAAAGCTAAGTCAGGGAAGACTGGTGATGAAACCCTACAGAATTAAGGAAAAGATCAAGAGGATCAGCACAATGGTGATGATGATAATGAAAAAGAGAATATGGAAAAAGGAAATGAGGATCAGCTAAGAAGGGATAACTCTCAGATGGAAGGGGAGGATATGCCCAATGACGATGAGGGCATGGGTGCCGATGAGAATTATGATGAAGGAACAGTAAAAAAAGGAGAATGGACCCAGATGCGATCGGGTTTGAAAAAGATGACAGAATCCCGAAAAGCAAAGTTGACTATGGGGCTAATATGGAAGATTGGCTGAAAGAGGAGATGATGTTCATGAAGAGTCAATTAACAGAGATGTAAGAGGCAATGGAGCCTTTCAAAGATAAGGTTGAGGAAATGGAAAATAAGTTGATGATTAAGGATAAAGAAAACAACAAAGATGAGGAATTTACTAGAGTTAATGAGATTGTGGAAGAAAATCTAAAAGAGATGAAAGAACAAATAAGCCACAATGGGCACATGATATAGATTATTCTGAAGCACAACAATGAAGGGCTTTAAGTGTTGAATTAGAATCTGAAAGTGCTTTACGCTTATCTAGAAAGAAGCCTGCTAGAAAATACCACAATTACTATTGATGAAAAGGCTGGAAGCTCGGGCCCTGGTCCAAGAACCCGAAGCGGAGTTAAAAGAAAAGTCCCTGAGATTCTGAAAGAGATGCTGGAGCTGAAGGAGTCCATAGAAAAAATGGAAGAAATGCAGAAGGAGGCTGAGGTAGCCTATCAAAAAATGATGTAATGTTTCTTTTGCTGGTCTAGAAATTTTGCTGGAAGTTGTTTGAGAAGTTGTGCTAGAAATTGTGCTGGTATCTGTGCCTATCTTTGGCAGTTTTTGTTCTTTCTTATTTTAGGTCTTTTGTTTCTTGTTGGGTCCTACCTTTTGTTCATTGCAGGTGTTCTCTATTTGTATGTGCCTATGATGCCTATCTATTGTAGCTTTTTGTAAAAGGTTTCAGGGACCTTTCAAAACCTGCTTTTACCTTAATCAAAAACATTGTAGAATATGAGCCACTAATCACAGGACTCTGCATGGCCATAGAATGGAACATCATAGATATACATGTCTTTGGCAACTCCTAAATCATCATCAAACAAGTCCTAGATGAGTATCAAACCAAAGATGGCAAAATGTCACCATATAAGTAGATGGTTGAAAAATTGAAAGAACACTTCCTCCATCTGTAGATAACATAGCTACCACACTTGCAGAACAAGGCTGCTGATGCAATGGCCATAATTTTCTCCCTCCTAGAGATTCCTCACGAGTCTATGCAATACAAATTCTTAGTTGAGCAAGTTCATGCTCCTGCTTATGAGAACGATGAATCAAATCGTGTATGTGTCTTGGTTGGTCCCCAGTCCCCATGGTACCATGATATCCAAGCTTATCTACAAAATGGTATCATATCTCCTCACCTTACTGCAACCCAACACCAAAACTTTATCCGCAGAGCTTCTTGTTACACCCTCATAGCCAACACCCTTTATCATCAAGGCTATCACAATGTGCTCTCTAGGTGTTTAGATGAAAATGAAGCTGCCCATGCATTACAAGAGGCACATGCTGGTATCTGTAGTGCCCACATGAGTTGCATGGTCCTTGAAAAGCAACTGTTACGTACAGGGTACTATTGGCCTACAATGGAACATGATGCCTGTGAGTTCGTCAAGAAGTGTCTACCTTTCCAACAACATGGTAATTTGATCCATGCTCCTGCTCAGGAACTCAAACCTATTGTGCCTCCTTGGCCCTTCTCTTGTTGGGGTTTTGAACTCATTGGTAAGATTACTCCCCTCTCTTCTGAAGGCCACAAATACATAATCATAGCAACAAAGTACTTTACAAAGTGGGTTGAAGCAATTTCGCTCACACTCACTATAGGTGTCCAGATCTCCAGATTCATCCTCTATCACATCATCTGCCACTTCATCATACCCTCCACCATCTTCATAGATCACAAAACACCATTTGAAAATCAACACGTCAGTGATCTATGTGCTCGCCTCCATATCCATCACCGTTTCTCTAGTCTGTATTTCCCACAAGGTAATGGCCAAGCTGAGGCAACTAATAAAACCCTCCTTAAAATCCTCAAGAAAGTTATCAATGATACTGGTCATGACTGGCATCTCCAGATCAACCTTACCCCCTGGGCATATCGCACCTCCTACCGCACTCCTACTGGCACTACTCCATACTCCCTAGTATATGGTGCTAAAGTAGTCTTACCAATTGAGGTTGAACTACCCTCTCTTTGAGTATCACTAAGAGGCCTGATTGATGATGAAGATTACCGAGTGGTATGACTCACACAACTTGATCTACTAGATGAAAAGCGTTAGCAAGCATCACTTGATTGTTTACCATAATAGACTCAAGTGGAATTATAACAATAAGGTCCACCCACGACAGTTCCAAGTAGGGGTCCTTATGCTAAAGGAAAATCAGAAAGTGGGTACTGATTGGGAAAAGAATGGCAAGTTTGAAGTCATCTGGCAAGGCCCATATGTTGTCACTGCATGCTTCAATTTTGGGGCATATCAAATCTCCACTCCTGAAGGAGAACCATTGATTGATCCTATAAACATCATTCATCTCAGGCGCTTCTATGCCTGACAACTAGTTGTTCATTCCAGTTATATGAGAAAATCCATAAAAAGTATAAAAGTCCTGAAGAAAGCACAAAAACAATGTAAAATAGTCCTGAAAAAATCTCTAAAAAGCAGAAAAATGAAGCTAAAAAAATGGTTTTCCCAGTGAAAACCTGGTAAACAGGCACTTGGGAAATATCAAAAACATCAAAAAGATCCAAATAAATCAAAAGGTAAAATAACGAGAAAAAATTCCTCGTCCAATGGTGAAAACTTGGCAATCAGGCACCTTGGACAAGTATGGGTGATGAAAACCTATCAACAGACGTCACACATAATGGGCCACTCCATTATCTATCAAACTCTTGCTTCCCTCCATCACTAGCACCACATCTCCACTAACCACCGCATTTCCCATATTCCCTAGGTGTTTGCATATCGTACGCACTAGTCTGAAATGATCCTCCTATCTCGTATCTTGATCTTTTGTGCACATAATCTTGTAAATTATTGTCCATATGTTGTACTATCCCAAACCCTGAGCTTCAGTCCTATATATTTCTCGTGTCCTTAGTTTCTCCTTGTGCAAAAAATGATACAGTTACACTATTTAAAATCCTACGTTGGTTCTAAAGTTTGATCGTAGTGCACATTTGACCAATCAACTTGGTGAGTCCCATCTTTCTGGAAGTGAGTCTATTGAGGATGTGTCCTTCCTCTTTTCAAATTAAATCTAGATCATCATCATCTATGGGTTCTTGTAGGATGTATCTTTCCTCTTCAACTAATCAATCAGCCTACTACACTATCACGCATATCAAGACAAACAACACAATCTAATCAAATCTCGGAAGCAATCTTTATACATAATCATTGTAACTAATCGCCTGTAATTAATTGCTTAGTTTGATCCTTGTATATTCATGACATATTCAATCTTCTCACCATCATGCTAACATCCCGAGTCATTGTCCTTCTAAAATTCCCTGCCTGATCCTCCATAGTCCACCTATCTGGTTTATCAGTTGATCGTGACACACCAAAAAAAAAAAGAGTCCTATTGCACCCATTGCATCCATCATGTCCATTGCCTCTAGTATCATTATTGTATCTATCATTGTTCATTAAGATTAAGTTGCATTATTCATCATTTTAGATTCATTAGATTCATCATTAGATTGCATTAGATCCATCATTCAGGTCGCATTGATCGTCATGTTAGGTCCATTAAATTGCATTGATCATCATTAAGTCAATTATTTAATTGCATAGTTAGTATCATTTTAGAACTTTGCATAATCAATCCATCATTTAGATTCATCTTGCATCACTTAGATTCATTTCATATCTTTCATAGTTAATTCATTTAGATTCATCCCATATCTTGCATAATTCACTTAGATTCATTCCATATCTTGCATAATTCACTTAGATTCATTTCATATCTTGCATAGTTAATTCATTTAGATTCATTCCATATCTTGCATAATTCATTTAGGTTCATATCTTGCATAGTTAATTCATTTAGATTCATTTCATATATTTCACAATTCATTGAGATTCATTTTAGTCTTGCATTGTTAAAAAATCATTTAGATGCATCTATATGCACATTCATAAAATGTCACATATACATTTGCATACATCCTAAAACACATCACATCCTGCATCTACACATGTCAGTACATCATATATATAGCATCATCCACCCTACATAAGTCATACATCATATACATAATCATAAAACCATCCTGCACACACAATGTGTCATACATATACATCACATCCCACAAACACCAAATTATAGGCATATGCATCAAAACATCGTATAGATCACAGCATACAAAGCATGCACCACGACATCATAAGAGTCCTCATAAATAATATATAAATCAAATGTCCATAAGTACATGTGTTTATCATCAATAAAATACATCACGTGCACCTCGGTGCCAATATACATGTATATCTCAAAATGAAAAAATATGTGTCACACGATCCTCTGATGAATCATAATGGTGTCTGTGAGGATCCACCTCCCTGCTCTGGTGGCGGACGTGGTGGCATGCCCACAGATCCCTGTGATGCTAAAGTCCGCACTGTTCTATGAGATCGAGACCTCTCTGAGTAATCTCGCCTCTATCCCTCAGGAACTAGCTGATGATACAATGCACGGTAGTGGGACACCTCTCTGCCTGTCCTATTTGCATCTCTATGAGTTGCGAACACCTCGACAACAACCTTCCTAGCCCCACCTGCAATGGATACCTATCTAGTAATATCTCGCTTAGCCTTGTATGTCTCCGCTCGCCGCTATGCTGCATCCCTCTCTGAGGTCAATGCCAAGATCTACTCAGTGGCCCGCTCCATCTGCAAGGTCAGAGTATCCAACTAGTTTGTCAGTGTACCTATCTCGGTATGTATCTCTACAACATCTTGCGTCAAATCGACCATGGAAAACTCTCCTGAGTCAACCCTTCCCTATAGGGTATCCAGTGAGCCCTCTGCCCTGTCTTCCCACGCCGTCTTTGAAGCTAATAATCCCTGTATGGGGTCATCTCTATCTGTAGGATGGTCTCAGACACCTGGGCCATGCCTAGTATCCCCCGGAGTCGTGCGCACTCTGTCTGTAGGCTATCACACTCTGCGACGACAACATCATGAGTCTCCTGCGCAATGAAACCTGCTAGTGGCCCATGTACCTGTGCTGACATCTGGGGTGCCTATACCTATACTTGCTGTGGCATCTGTGGTGCCTGTACCTATCCCTATACTAGTGGGGGCGCCTATGGCCCCTGATCTGGTCTAGCGCCTACCTGTGCCTCTGTATGAGGTCTAACCCGTCTCTGTGGTTTCCTCCTTTGACCTGCTACCGAGGTCTCTGGGGCATCTCCTATCGCAGTCCCATCATCCACATCCATGTCCCCTATTGGCTGCTCATGAGTAGCCACCTAAGTAGGGTCTGTAAGGCACAATGGTGTGTGTGCAACCCACCATGCTGCATACTCTAGAGTCATCCTTGCATCCGTGATGTCAGGACGTGCCACAAAGTCTAGTCACACAATGTCCCTCTAGGATGCACTCACTGTAAGAGCATCTACATATCTCCCCTAGGTACCTACCTCCCTGGTGAAATGAGGATGTAAGACATCCTCTGCCACCACCCCCTACTATAGCCCAAACTATCTCATCACCCTCAATGGTCTATACCTCTCTATCTGGTAGATGGTCCTCCGTAGTAGAAAGAAATCCATCTGAAGGTATGACAGGTATAGGAAATCCTTGAATCAGTCCTCCACTCCTACCGCCCAGTCCATAGCCCCCCATGGCTCGCATAGTCTGTATGGGTTCCAGTAGAAAACTTGTACCTCATCTAAAAGTCATCACTAGTAGTCAGTTTGATCGATGGAGGTGTATCTCAAGGGAAGCCTATATCTACAGGCATAGGGCTCTCCTAGCTATCGTGCCTCTCACACCCTCATAGGCCAGAACACTGCGATATGCTCCCAAGCCCACAGTAACATCAATGTCACTCTGGTACCCATGTTGTGCACCCTGTGGTATGCAACCATGTGTAGGTCATGGTACAACTATCTGAGGACAATGTACCCCTAGCAATAAGAAGTCCCCTTCTCTAGCATCTCTGCTAGTACTCGCACTCATCCCATGCTGAAACCATGTCTTGCCAGGTCAGCTAGCATGCGCCTGCCAATCAATCCTGCCAGATATAGGGCTATCCGCCGTAACCTCCTGTCGACGGCTGGCTGCTAGGGCATCCAAGTCCTGTATGTAAAAATCTGCCTCATCGGCCGCTTGAATGCAATCTTCATGTAATGGTCACTATCCTCCAACCGGTACCGAGGAATCGCCCCTCAGATGGGTATCCACAAGATCTGCCAGACGTCCTCTAGGGTAATAGTCGCCTCTCCAGTAGGCAGGTGAAATGTGGTGGTATTGCTGTGCCACCACTCAATCAATGCAGGCATCATCCCATTGTGCGCCTGTAGCCTAGGCCAACGGGGCACATAGTCCAACCCAACTAGAGCTAACAAACCCCAGTCATCCTCTGTGAGCTACGACTCCAACTCCATGGTCAGTGGCCAATGCTCTCGCGATCCCAATGGTGGGAACTGCTCTTGAAAAATCTCAAAAATCCACCATTTTAGCCCCTTTTTCTTCTCGTCCTAGCCCAAACCCTCCCAAAGTGGGGTATCTTGTCCCTAGGTCTTTTGGCGACCCATCCCTGGCCCTTGTGAGGTCCCTCTATTTCCCTTCCCTTCAGCGTCTGCCCTTTTAGGTGCAGACGCCGATTTAGCCAAAAATGATGTTTCATACACTGGCATCTCCGCTGTCATTCCCCGTAGACTGCCATCTTCGCAGAC
>MU223043.1:1015453-1094093 GCA_018584345.1 Thuja plicata | reverse complement strand
CCCTTCCCTTCAGCGTCTGCCCTTTTAGGTGCAGACGCCGATTTAGCCAAAAATGATGTTTCATACACTGGCATCTCCGCTGTCATTCCCCGTAGACTGCCATCTTCGCAGACGGGGGTTCGGGTATGATGTCTTCAAAGATGCCAGTTCGGCATCAACATCTACGGAGATGCCTGTTCGGGGATCGGTGTTTGCAAAGATGTCAATCTGAGGATCAACGTCTTTGCAGACGCCGGTTCCTGAACCGGCGTCTCCGGTCGGCAACCCTAATTACCCTCATTTATTTCCCCTAACCCTTCCCAAAGTATTAAATAAATTTGACATTAATAAATGCAAGGTCCTAGATAGGTCACTCACCGGTACAGGTCGCACTCCGGGCCTCTCGTGTGTGCGGACACGCTCCCCCAACTGCCCTTTCATCCTCTCGTCAACCATCTTTTCACTCCAAAGCTCAGTTTTCACTATTCACTATTCAAAATGACCTTCCTTAAGCCCCCCAGCCCTTCTTATAGACCCCATTTTCCCCAAAATGTTTCCCCACCCATTTTCCTCCCCCCTGTGTATATTTTTGTATAAATCATTCTATTGTACAGTTCTAATGCACATAAAATCCCAAAAACATTAAAAATTTTAAAAAATCCAAAAAAAGTTAAAAAATTCAAAAAATTCCAAAAACATCAAATATTCTCACAAATCTTGCAATAAACACTTTGTTCTTTTCGCATCATTCCGTTTATCAAATTTCAGTGTCGTTTTGACTCTTGCGACTGCGATCCTGTGTTTCACAAAATCAGTTCTGCGCCCAACTATCCTTGTTCCTCATCCTATTCACAACTTTTTCCAGTGAATATCTTTTAATCAAATCCAATCCAATCTTTTCCCGTCAGGATGCATCATTCTGACGTCGGCTTATCAAATCCTTCATCATATCAATCTTGTTCATGGAAAGAACTTTGGACTGAATGACTGCTTGGTCATGATGCCTTCTTTATTAATTTTATCTTTTTGTGTCAGTTTTAACCTACTCACCACTACCTCGATCTGCTATATCTTGGTGCGTTATGACTGTGGCTACTGATACATGCATCTTTTGCAATGTGCTTTTGTTTGAGCATCTAGTTCATGCAAAGGAATCTTGTCATCTGTGTTTTCTAACACCTGATGCATACCTGCTCTTGCAATATCAAAATCGGATGTGCTCTCCATATTTTTCACACAAATGGATTCACAATGCTCGTTAGTTGCATTCATTTCATTTGCATTCTTAGCTGCATTCTTAATTGCATTTCAGAAGGCTTCTATTTATTCCCTCCTCTCTCTTCCTCCTGCCTGTTGCGTCCTTTTTTGAGAAAATTCCACAACGTCATCTTCGTTGTGTTCTTTTCTCGAGGGGGCACAACCCTGTACCGTCATTGCTTCAGCATGACTCCTAGAAACCCTCTTCCTCTGGGGTAACTTATTTTCTTGTCTTTGATGTAATTTCCCTTGCGACGCCATGTCAAAGAGGGGCAAAATGTAGACGTCCAAAAATATTAATATTATTTTCCCTCTTATTCCTCTAACTATTTAATTCAATCAATTAAATAGTTTCATTTTCTAGTATTTATTAATAGCTTAAATACTATTCTAATGTATTTCATTTAAATATATTTGTCTCATGAAATTCCCTTTTTAATAAATTTAGATTTATTAAATCCTCCACATTCCTAATTCTTCTAAACCATGATTTATTCAAATCTAATTTGAATTATAATCTAAACCCTAGCTAGGAACCTATTTAGATAGCCTACCCTACTCCTACCCTACTCCCATCACCTCATTTCCTAAGCATATTTCCCCACCTAACTATCCTCTGATCTTGCTTAAAGGGTGATTCCTAACCTTTTTAAGACTAATGGAATGCTCACCCACATGGGGAAATTCTCTCCAAAAAGGTCACCCATTCCTCTTTAATTTCTTCTTACAAGTTTGTCTCCCACTTGGAAATATGAGCTACTCAATATTAAATGCCAATTTTGACTCAAAATTGGCCATCTTTTCAAACCTATGTGTCCCTTATGTGGCTCTTATGTGGATGCCACATAGGTGCCACTTCATCCAAGTCTCTTCCTCTCTCCAAAAACTCTATAAATAGAGGCCTTCTCCTCTTCATTTTACATCTCTCATATTTGCATTGTTATTATGCTAACATAGCTCTATATTTCATGTTTTCATATGCTTTTAGTCTTTCATGCTTAGTTCACATAGATATCACATGTTAGGCTTCAATTTTGTGAATGAATCTTAGCTTCAATCTAGTATATGCATATCATCTTCATAGCTAGTTTAGATCATCATTTGAAGGATTTGAGACTAGTTCCTTATACTAGCTCTTGAATTGCTTTATTTGTTTCCATGCTTGCATTCCATTTGGGGATCCATTATATTTAGTGTGTTTGAGAGAGCACACATACATTCCATCAAAAGAACAAATCAAACAAGTTAAATAGGGTGCTCACTTGTTTTAGTTCAATCTGATGTTATGTTGAGTTCTTTGTTGCTTGCTTTCTCTTTCATATGCTTTTTGAATCGATTATATGTGCCAACCCACTAACGTTGTATGTTTGAGCTTGCTCCCAACAGATTGAAGAATTCCTCGTACACACTACCTTACAAATATATGGACAATAATCCAAATATTGTGAACTATACATTAGCATCTTAAACATGCTTGGATCATTTCAATTAAAGTACAACTTTATTTTCCACACCAAATCTCTGCCTTCAAAAGATATAGTTAACATTCAAACATCTATATCTCATGTCGCACAAGATCCACAATTAAATACAATTTTATTTATACAAATCATCAACCTTGAAAGAATCAACAAGGTTGGCTTCACTCTCACCACCTAATTATAAAATATAACCATACATGATACAATAATAGATGTGAACTAATTAATTTCTGCTAAGACATAACATGAATCAAAATCTTCATCCACAAACATGCTAAGCATCCAATAATCACGTCTCAAACATTCACAACATGCTACAACACCAAGTCGGTCAAGAACATGAACTCACCAACCAAAAATCACCAAGTGTGATCACTTCAATTGATTTAAACCAACAAAAAAACAAGTGCACAATCTAGAAACATCTATAAGCATCATGAAATGCCACAGAAACATCCACATAAACTCAAATTACTAGAGTCATCAACATTATCATTCTGAACCTCAAGAACACCAACAATAATCTTTGTCAATCAAGAAAAATAGCTTGTGAATCTCCAAATCATGAACCAATTGAGTTGAGGACACACATCAATGTACCAAACATGCTACATATATCTACATAAGAAATTATTGTAATGTGGAGCATTATTGATCCAAATATTATCATATTGACACCTCTGAACGTCCAAAATATCAGTGTCAACATAGAATCCATAAATTACGCAAATCACCACGCAAACCTCTTAAAGTTGAAGTAAATAAACTACATATATCCCTCTACACAACACACAGACATCTACATATTCTGATCTTTAACACACTATCAATACTAAACCAAAAAACTCACTAAACATCATAGGAGCAGTAACTCAAACAGAGAAGTATGTTGACATCAATGACACAACATATATGTATATTATTCTAACAAAAGGTTGGATGAAACAGAAAAGAAAGACCCAAAAAAATAAGGCTAATGTAGGATTAGAATCCAAGGTAGGAAACTCATCCCAATAATCCACAAGACATAAGGGGATTAAAAAGGAAATTTCCAATGGTAGGTAGATGAACCTAGACTCAGCAACCATATATAAGAAATGAGGTTCCTTTCATAGAACATGAGGGGCTTAAATGGCCCCCCAAAACAATATGCATTAAAAAATATAAATTTTGAAAATTGGATTAATGTCCTACTATTACAGGAAGTTAAGATGACAAAATCCTCCTTCAACACAAATACAAGAGTTTCATGGTTCGGATCTCATCTTTGTATGAGGAAATCTAATGGTGGATCTAAAGGAATAGATACTATGTGGAATCTATTGAAATTGGATGCTGAATTTATTTCTTCTACCCCAAATAAATTCCTATAGTTTTATTATATCTAAATTTACCTCCCAAGGGAATTCCTAGTTTCTTGTCAATGTTTATCCATCCAATTTCCACCTAAGTAGGAAGGTGGTTGGGGAGGAAATGTCTTCTCTGGCTCAACAAGATAATGCTTCACATTGGTTTTTTGTAGGTGACTTCAATTCCCCACTTTTCTCTTTAGAAAAATTTGGTGTGTTGGGTAACTACTTAGAAAGTATGGTCTATTTGGATGACCTTATTAATCACATTGGACTAGTTGATATTGAGCTGAAAATACAATTATTCAACTAGTCAAACCTTAGGAAGTGTAACGACCTCATCCAGGTTAATTTGGACAGATTCCTGAGTTCTTCTAACTACGACATATGGTGCAACCATGCACTAACTGCACTCTCTCGGATAGTGTCTGATCACAATTCTCCTCCTTGAATGGATTGAGAGGTTGTAGAAGGGGCACATTCCTTTCTGTTATAAAATTATGTGGGAAACACACCCCAAGTTCCATTAGTGTATTTATAATTGGTGGAGGGGACTTCAATGTATATAGTTTTACAGAAGTTAAACATTATTAGAAGGAATTTAAAGGGCTAGAACATGTTCAAATTTGGGTATATATTTGCAAAGAAAAAGAAAATCAACCAGATATTGATAACAGTTCAGGATAGAATGACCAAATATGACCATTTGATTTTAATCCACAAGGAGGAGGAAGCCCTAAGAACAAAATGGAAGAAAAATCTATATAGGGAAGAAATCTTTTAGAAACAAAAATCTAAGATCCAATGGCTGAAAGAGGGAGATCTAAATTCATCCTTCTTTCATCATTCCACTATCAAGAATAAAAAAATAAACCCTATACTCAGCCTCAAGGGAGATGCTAATTTTGAAATTAAGAAGGATGTCTAATTGGGTTTGATAGCCTCAAATTTTTTTACAATATCTTTAAAGATAGAATCACATTGTCGATAATTTCTTGGAAGATCAATTGTTAGGCTACCTTCTAAGTGCTATTAGTGCTATTGATAATGATCAATTTATAGCACATGTGATAGAGGATGAAGTCAAGAATGTTTTTTTCTATATGGGAGCATTTAATACCTTGCTCCAGATGGTTTTCTACATACTTTTTTCTAGGAGTTCTGGGATATATTTGGATCCAATATCATTTTGGTGACAAGGGACTTCTTTAGGAATAAGAGCTCGCTAACAAAGTTGAATAACTCCAGCATCACCTTGATACCTAAGATACAATAACTGAAGAGACTTCCTAACTTTACACCAATAATCCTTTGTAACACGATGTATAAAATCTTTTTAAAAATCTACTTAACATAATTTAACCCATTTTGGATAGTTTCACTAATCGCAACTAGGAAGGATTTGTCCCTTAGAAAAAGATACTTAATGTAGTCATTACAACCTATGAAATCCTCCATTCCAGTGTTGAGTGTCATCAACCGAGAATGACATTTAAGTTGGATATATCCAAGGCCTATGAAAGCATCAAATAGGATTTTCTTATTTAAATTGCTAGGGAAATTGGGATTTGATAGTAGAATGATCAGGTTGATAAGGGAATGTGTGACTACCATTTGGTATTTAGTTTTAGTCAATGGATTTACAAGAGGATTCTTTGGAGCTACCAAAGGAATAAAAAAGAGGACCCCCTTTCCTATCTTTTTATCATCCTTGTGGAGGTCTTGGGATAAATTCCTTAAGATTGGTGGAAGGGGGAAAACTCTAAGGGGTTTTCCTTGCTTCCACTATAACTCCAATCATCCTAAAGAAATTTTTGGATGATACCACTATTTTTGGTATTGTTTCCATGGTTGAGTTGAGAGAATAGAAATACTTTCTTAATTAATATGCTAAAGTCTCTGACCAACATATCAATTATGATGAAACTAGCATATATTTCTTCTACACCTTAGATAGCCTGCAAAATAAAATAAAATCTACCTTTGGCTGTCAGTGTGCCTCTCTTCCTAATATCTACTTAGGCCTTCCTTTTACTATCAAAGAGGTGTCTAATACCTTTTAGGGCTCAATCCTATAGAGAATACAATGAAAGTTGGCATGGTATAAAGGTGGAATTCTTACTAGTGTTGGAAAAATGCAAATTCTAGCAGGACCACTTTAAGGGATTCCTATCTATTTCCTTTCCCTATTTAGGATTTCAAACTCTATGGTTGAGATTCTAGAATGTGTTGGTACTCAAAAATACAAGGGTTTTTGAGTACCTTGTTAATGCTTTGCATTTTGACCCCTATAAATGCTTTTTGTGCCTATTTGACTAGATGGAATTATGAAGTTTATCATGCACATCAGGTGTTCAACACTCTTGTTTTGACATATGAAGACATACCAGGTTGTCAGATTCAAGTTTCAAGTTGTTTAGTGATGACTTGTTTTGAGCACTTGTCCAATTCTGCATTTGTCGTCTAAGTGTCAATTTGTTGTAACATGCACAATTTTCATTTGAATAACCCATGTGCTTTTGTGTTTCATAAGCTACCAATTTGGGAATATTTAACATGTATATTAGAGAGCCTATGTTTCAAAACCCAAGCCATTTCAAGTCCATTTGATGGGTTTTCAGTTTCCCCAAAGTTGGTTCTGCAGAATTGTCTAGTTTCTTTGTTTTGCCCAGAATGCTGAATAACCTACTTTGACATCCTACAAGTTGCACCCAGTTCAAGATTTTGATGAATTGAGATTTCCCCTGCATTGAAAAAATTAAAGTGCACCTATCCGAGGAGTTTTAGACTCTGACCAATCCAATTGTCCACTTTGTCCAATTGATTCTAAATCAGATTTCTGCATTTTACTGTGTTAACACTTAGAAAGTTTTTTAAGAGATTGATTTTGAGATGTAGTAGTAATAAGCCAGTTGATCATTGAAGGAAGTGAGTTGATGGTTCATAATCCATATATGAAAATAAGTCAAGTTATAGATTTTGAGACTTTAAGGCTCTGTTTTGATTAGCTTGTGAAATCAAATTTGAAGGTGTTTTATGCAGATTTACAGTGTATACAAAATTATTTTTGCAGAGTGGCTTCTTTCAGAAGATGGTAACTTGTTATCAGATGAATTTTACAAGATGAGAGTGGTTTCCCTATACTCTTTGTATTTGAATGTGCTACCTGGACCGGTGGTTAAGTCTCATAGCATGTTTTGGTACTTTTGCAAGGGTCAATCCGAATGAGGTTTATGTTGTTTTGACATTTGCACTTACACTGGTATTCTGGAATTGCTAAGTTTTATCAGTTGTACCTTGCACCTTGAGTAAGATATGATGAATCCCTTTTGTGTGCATACTTATTGTTAATGAATAGATCATCTTTCCAAGTGACAACTCCTCAGGAGTTGATTCGATGTCTTTCCATGTTACATTTCAGGCAAGGTTTTGCATGTATCTGAATATTTCAAATTGCAGATTGAATAAACTAGCTCAATTTGAATGTTATTATCTTTTGGCCATGATTTTTTCAAGCCAATCTAGTTGGAGACCATGTTCAGATGGTGGAGATGAGTGGGTTTTTCATTCTTTACATTCTCAAGGGGTCGTTCAGTCAGTTTTCTAGAGTATTTCCAAAAGCTACTTACTATGTTTTTATTCAGATGCAAAAGTCTCCATGGGTTCAGTAATCTATATGGAATCCATGAGTCTCAAAATAATCAGATAGGAAGTAATGGTGTGTGTGATACCATTGAAGATATGAAAACTTTAATTCATGTTGCAAGTTGTGGACAGCTATCAAACTTTGCACCTACCACAATTTTTTTCTCAAGTTATAGACTTATGCATCACCTTGCGAATTGGAGGAGAAAGATCTATGGATGAAGAATATATGGCTTACTACAATGGGAGCCTAGAAAATTCACATTTCTCTAGAGAGACTAGTAAAGAACACCTTTTTGAGCAACTTTCTGATGAAGATGGATAGTCAAAATCTTGTTTCTTTTTAAAACATTCATGACAAATGTATTTGCAGGAGATGAAGCCCGCATGGAAGAAGGATAGGAGAGGGGTCTTTTAAAACATAAAAGCCAAATATTTGGTCTACCATTTCTTGTGCAATACCATGGGAGCCAGCACAGTTCAATAAGGAAGGAAGGGATAGGTTTTATATGTTCTTTTATAAACATTAAACCAAAAACCCTGCGCCATGTTGAAAGAGATCTCTGAACAAGGTTTGAAGGATTCAAACATACATTCAAAGCAATGCATTGTATAAAGTAGAAGTTAGCGCATTAGATTTAGGAAGGACCCCAGACTAGGCAAAGAACACATGGTAGCCCAAACCAAAAATGGAAAAAACAAGTCTCCACACTGATGTGAAGGAAGACATTTTAAAAATGTTAAATCAACAATACCAAAGCTTACGCAACACTTGGTGGAGGATGAATTGAGGAGCACTGCATGGAAGATGAGGATATTAACAGCCTGCACAAGGGACAAAGACTAGTTTGGAATGGTCTTTGTAGACATAGAGGCTGAGCATCATGATTTTTTTTTGTTTTATTAAAACAAAACATGGAATTTGCAAAGTGCTACATTAAACACGGAGGAGATTCCACACAACAATAAGGAAGAGGAGAAGTCAGCACAGTTAGTGAATGGAACATGTTTTGTGTTAAAAGCCAATTTGATTTGGAGTCTGCGCAAGGATGGTCTTTCTTAATGGTAAAGTATTTGAAATGCCAGTTCTTTTAATATAGATACCTTGTGTAGCAAATGGAAGGAGCAGATTGAGAGTCTGTACAACATGCCATAGCCAAGGTAATAAATCAAAATTTGTACAACTTTTGTACACCAATACCCTGCACAATGCAAGTAAGGAAGGGGCTGCACAAGATACTTGGGGGGGTTAATGTGCATTGAAAACAAAATACTTTCAAGCAAATAGAAATTTCAAGATGTAATTCCAAAGGATTCTCGCGCAACATACATGGGGAAAAATGAAATAAGTTTTAAAACATTTAAAATCAATGCACATGCAAATAAAATGATGGAGAGTAGCCCACGTAGATGAAGAATGAATAATGAAGCTGGTTGTTGCTTTGTCTTAACTCTGCACAACATGTGGGAAGTCTTTGAAATGCATTTAGTAGGAGCCCTGTGTAATACAAAGATGACCCAGCACAGAGGACACACATGGAGGAGGAAGTTGGAACATTTGAAATGCAAATGCATAGAGATTGCGTAATGTATTGGATTGAAAGCCCAAACAATATGGAAGGAGAACCAACATGAAAAATCCGCGCAGGTATAGCAGAGGAGCTAGAAAATTTGAAAAATCTCAAAGTATAATATCCCACATTGGCAGTGGGTGGGGTTTTTTAAGTCTTTTCATATGCCAATGCTTACTTAGTATAATAAGTAAAGAGCCAAGAGGCTTTTTGGCGGGCCCCTTGGCTGGAGGACTTAGTGCGCTAGTGGGCCCCATATTTTGGGTGCATAATGAGTGAAATGCTTTAAAAGCTAGAAGGGGATTTATCCCACATTGGTGCCGGAAGGGAAATTTGAGGTATTTATAAGAAAGAAGGCAATCATATAGAAATGTGAAGTAGAGTAGGAGGCTCTCTTCACAGACGCGCAGGTGATAGGTGGCGGTGCATTGGGAAGTGTGCTGACGACCAATTGAAATAAAATTTTGGTGACGACATGGCGGACAAAGGGTAGAATGGTTGATGACTTGGATGACACATGGTCAAGGTCATGTAGTTGGGAGATGTTGGAGATAACTGCCATAGATGCAGAGACTTTGCGACTAACCGCCAGACTGACCGCGTGTAGTCGCAAAGGGATTTTAGCTAATTGCTAGGGTTTCAGAGATAGCATGACCGTGCAGTCACGAAGTCGTAGAAGATAGCCATGGTTAAGAGATAACATCAAAGATTTGGCAATTAGAGGCTATTTTACCGGGTTGCAAAGTCTCTAAGAGAAAAATGCTAAGTGCCTTTCCTTCTGAGACAAAGAGACTACCGTCAGATCAAGATCAGATCCAAGGGCTCACGTTACATCTCCTAAAAAACCCAGGGTTAAGGAATTATTATAGAGACTTAGATACTACACTATGGTAGGATAATTGTGGTTAAGATGTGGTCAGAGCTATGGTCAAGTTAAATTCTATAGAGATTTAGACACTAAGGTAATCTTCAAGTCTCACAATAAACCTTGAGTTAAGAAAATCTCTTAGAGACTTAGAGACTAAGTAGTCTCCAAGTCTCTAAAGAAAACTAAGGTCAAAGGAGGAGTTAAAATCTAGTTTAGGAGTAGCCAGTCAGAAAGTGCCATGTGTCAAATTCTAGTGGCTTATGAGAAAATTTGCATAAAAAGGAGAATTTCAAAGGGATAAAATGCACAGATTTCAAAAGTTAAAATGATTTAAAATTTATAGTTTGTGCATGAAAAATTTCAGAGGGAATAAAATCAGATTTGTAAAGAAAAGACAAAGTATAAAGGATTAAAATAATGTGCAAAGTGGAAACATTAAAATTTGTATAGTCTTTTTCCATTGTTCTGTGCAATATTTTTTATTTCAAAGTCTTGAAAATATGCATTACGGGAGGATTTTCTCAGAGTAAAAATCAGATTTTAACAGGCAAATCAATTTAGATTTGAAAGATATTTGAAAGGGAAAATGAATCAGAGTTTGAAGAGGCACTTGCAGAATGAAATCAGATTTCTAAGTGAAATCAGATTTTGAAGTTACCGACAGAGATCAGAGTCAATTTTTGAAAAGACAAATTAAGATCATATTTCAGAGGAGAACACAGAATAAGGGAAAGTCAGATTGCAAAGAGGATAGGTGTGAGTCAAATATATGTTTTAGGTTTATTTCTTCTGTATTTATTCCTTTATTCTCTCAGTTAAAGGGTTTCCTGTCTGCTGCTCTATTTTGGGGGGTTTTCTGAGTGTGTTTAGTACCTTGCAAAACTTCAGAGCAGGTTCCAAGAAATGGTTTCTTCTGTAATATTTTCCCTCTTCTAATGCATATAGAATGTTCAAATTTCCATTATATTTCAGAAAAGAACATGATTGTAAAAAAAATCTTTTATGAATGAACTTTCAACATTGTTTGATTTGATATCAAGCTGTCTCCATTTTGCTATGAATCATATAAAATAGGGCATCAAGGGTGTTTTAGTTTTGTCTATTGTTGATCAGCAATAGTGTTATTCAAGGAATAATTGTGATTCAAGATTTGTATGAGTTGGAATATCAAGGGTATTGCCAATTTTGTCTTTCCAGTTGATGTTGGTTATGTATTCTCTCTTCCAAGGTCTCTTCTAAGGGGAGGGTTAAATTTTTGAATAGAAAGTTTCATATTTGTAATACACAGGTGGATTCATAAGAAATTGATTGATAAGGTTTTTTTTATGTAAGGCATATAAACATATCAAACTCTGCTATTTTCCTTTGTTCATGATCTTCTCCACAAATGTTATGTTTGACTCTATTTCCCATTGGATAAGGCATTGGTCTATGCAAGATTTGAGATATTTTAGAAATCCATCATCAAAACATAACTGAAAAATCATTTCCCTTTCAAGTGATTAGGAGTTAGGATTGCTCTAGTTTTCAGACTTACTGCATAAGATTTGATAAAGTATTGAGGTATTTGTTACCTAAGGGTTTAAAAAATATTCCACTATTATATATTTGCATGCTAGTATTTATCATAAAGGAGTCATATGTGTGTAGATTGGGAAATACCTGCCTGAGTGATGTGGAGCTTGAAGAAGAAGGAGGAATTAATCCTCATCAATTATACTTTGTCTTTCTTGAATCAGGAGTTGGGAGTATAGAGTTGGTTACGTATTAATCTGTTCTGATTTAGCAAGAAAAATCTCTAAGAGAATGAATCCAGAAGAATTTCCTTTGGATGGGTATGAAGGAAAGAAAGAGAATGACTTTGTTATTTAGGATAAGGGTTTCCAACCAAAGAATATGAGACGATTGGGCATTAGGAAAATATCCCTATTGAATAAATCCCTTCTCGCAAAAATTGGGTATAAACTTACTCTGCATAGTGCTGACTAGTGTGATATTTTGACTACAAAATACTTGAATAATTAAAGGTTCTACCATGTTCCAATTTCTCAGTGATTCTCTAGTAGGTTCAATATTTAGAGAAACATTATTAAATGTAGGAATATAATCCATATGGGGCTAAAATGGTAGATTAGTAATGGTCAAATAATTTGATTTTGGGAGGACATTTGGCTGGGGGATAAAACTTTGATCTCTCACCAAGTTTTTAGGGCCCTTTATGAGACTATGAAGTGGTCCTTTGGTGACCACATTTACAACTACCTATAAGAATCTAAGTCCTAGAAGAAAATCTATGTATATTGTCTTGGTCAACATCAATTGTTACCTCTTTCAATGGATTTTTAGGAGATGTTGTAGCATGCGAGAATTCTTATGTTTCAAAGAGAGGAAAAATTCTTTTGGAGCAAGAATTATGGGGTGATTTGATTGTGAAGGCTACTTATCACCTAATCCTGTGGAAGGGTAATTATTAAGACCTTTAAAAAAATATTTGGAATCCCAATCTCATCCCTAAAGTAAATTTCTTCTAGTGGAAGGTCATGCACAATAAAATTCTCTCACAAGACAACCCGATTAAGCACGGTTTTCAGTTACCAAATTTTAGTGTGATTTGAAAGTGTGAAGATGAGAATGTTTCCCATCTCCTAATCCACTATTCATACATGAAAAATCTATGGAATATGATACTGAAACAATTTCAAGTGGTCTTGCTTATGAACGGTGAGGTTCAACAACTTGTTTTTAACTGGAGGGGGACATCCTACAACCTTCTTACCAGACATTTTTGGATGTAGATCCCTCCCTATTTGGACTAGAGAATATGGAAAGAATGAAATCACATAATCTTTTTTAGTGTGAATAATTTGATTGATGAAGTTTTTTGGGTCTTCCATAAATTTCTTATGGAAAACTTGACAGTCACTACTTGGTCTTGTCCTTCATTCCCTCCATGCCAACTACCTAATATAATGCTAAAAGTTGGGGCCTTGCTAACTCCTATGTAAAATTTTATAGCTCGAAGAGAATGAAAAGGAAGAACACTAAATGGTCTCTTCCTAGATTAGGATGATATAAACTCAACTTTTATGGGAATCTAGAAAAGCTTAGGGAAATACTGTTGTAGGGGAAGTAATAAGGATAGATTAAGGAGAGATGTTGGTAGCCTATAGAGGTAAGATTTAAAATTAATTGAACAACCAAGCTGAAGGAATGGGTCTATTTTAGGGGCTTAAGAGTGCGCTCTCAATATGAGTTGGAGCATTTCTATTGTACAATATGAAAAGGGAAGCAAGGTATATGAGGGATTTGTCATCCTTTTCCTAATGTATAATTGGAAGGAAGATGATCCAATAGGATCAAGTAGGACTTAAGAACTAAGTGAGTGCAATGATCTTTCCATGTTGTGATTAAAATGAGATGAATTTAGGAAAATGATCTAAAGATGCAATAAATATGACTAATATAAGAAAAATTAAGTAGTTTAAGGAAAATACATGCTGACAGAAATAAATAGAAATCTACAGTGACCTAAAATGGAAACCTGAGAACTGTATTAACCTGTAAACCAAATATGAGAGTGATATTTTGGGAATAAAATTCCTTGGTCCTTTTTTCCCTAGGGTTTTTTTCAATTTCTGACAAACCTCTCTACAAAACTTATACTTATTAGATCAACTCCTGATATTTATGCTACCTGTATCGAAACTCAAAAAAAGGAAGAAGGTTGGATAGAGGGGTTTGCCTCAGTCAAATTCATGTCTAGAATCAACCTTGAAATAAAATAAAATAAATAAAAGTGTGTTTTCATATAGCAGAGGCTAGATCTAAACTAGCAATTGTACCCAAACAAGGTGCAATGGTTACACTGTTAGGAATATATACTCAGATAATACATTTAAGGGTGGGAAGAATTTTTTTAATAAAACCCCATTTTTCATTTTTATTTCATACAAACATATTCTTTCTTGAGGTCATTAAAATTTCAAGAAAACTTACCACTTCCACATATATTCCTTTGACCCTGAACAAAAGAAAGAATAAATCCATAGATTTCAATGGCATTCAGAAGGGATGAGATAGGGATTCCAAATATTTTTTAAAGGTCTTAAGAATTACCCTTCCACGAGATTAGGTGATAAGTGATTTATGGATAATTTATCTAAGGCATAAATTATCACTAATGTTCACAAATATCCCATGTCTTATCTAAGGCAACATTAGTGATAATTTATGATTTAGAATAAAAAATTTGAGATTATAATATTAGTGACAATAGCCTCCAACCCTTTAATAATGAAATACTAGTTACTGTCCACTAACTCTTTAACATGCTTGAAGCTAGATTGAGATTACAAATATAGTCCAAATTACAATGTATCTATGCAAGTTTCAATCCTAGGGCATGGAGAAAACTTTGGAAATATTCTTCAAAAGGTCATCATTACCCTCTCTATCATAGAGCGCCATGAGGGTACATTTAAATGAGACACTTTAAAAAACATTTGCGTGTTCCTTGTTTATATTTTAATGTAGAGAATATATGGCTTCTAGAGCATTGTAAGCATATACCATACCCTAAAACCACAATTTATTAAAGTTTGAAGAAATCTATCTAACGACCTATTTTATTTATGTTTTTTATACTCAAACCAAAGTGAGGGATTTAGACAGGGTGGACCTTCAATAGGGTCTTATTTTTTGAACATCTAACACAAGTGCTTGATCTTGAAACCATATCAACAAAAGAAATGAATTTATAAGATATTTTTAATTTGGTAAGCAGGGATAAATAATAGAAAAGGATGAATATTGTCTTAAATATTATGTATCTTTTAATAATTCAAATCACCACCTCCTATTATTTACTACTAACCTGTGGCATTGTTAGGACCATTTTTAATTAAGTAACTAAGTACAAAAACTATTTTAAAAAAAATACACATCAAAACTATTAGATTTCCACAATCCATATGAATGATATAATAGTTTCTAGATTTGGTTGTGTAAAAAAAAATATCATTAACTTTGGATCACACCACATGATCCATCATTAGATTGCTAGAGAGCATAACGAAGAGAAAAAAAATTACACAATCAAATCCATAAACTATTATATGAAAACCTGACATGTCCTAATGAATTTTAATGAGGAGATTTTACACAATTAGTTAAGAATAGAGGATGTCAATTATAGGGTCCATTTGTACACCTTGTGTGATGTTCATCTCTGTATTGGAAGATTGAATATCTTCTTCCATCTTACTACTCGTATTAAAAAAAAATTATACAACCTCCAGAGGCTCACTGCCATAAAAAAGGATTCATCCACAAAATGTGAACTAGGAAATAGCATCAACAATGCCAATAAAATTCCATGCAAGTAAAAATTAAACTTCTCAATTGATAGTCAAATCTCTGCTACTAATTCATCAATCACATACAATATATAGTGATAATATCCAACCATCACTCATAGAAAACATCTCATAAATGCGATCTTATATATCCTTCATCAAGGATATTTACTCACATTGTCAGCCTCAAGAACTAAATAGACAACGTGTGAAGTTTCAGTCAGATCTATCATCAAAATGTGATCCTAACCTTGAACACAATCATAGATGTCATAAACCATGTCAGATAAACCATTATTAACTTTCAAACCCATCAGATCATTTATCTGATAAGATCGCTAATCAATCCACTAACCAACTGTCTTTATCCCCCACTAAACTCTTCTAACCCGATACTCAGAAAAATATAACTCTATCAGATGATAATATAAACTTCTATGATCATAGAAAAATATACATAATACGTCTGAGAATCTCCTCCTAGGTTTTCACGTAAAAAATTGATCATCTGTATCTTCACCGATCAATTTATTGAAGCTAGTAAATTGTGTCTACTATTCTATACTTAGCCAAATCTGTAGTCAAACCTTCAGTATCACTACATCATAATCATTCATCGCTAGAATAGTGTATAGTTGCTATCAATGACAATATATAACTCCTTTATATCATCAATCTCATGCCAACAATATCCCCCTTTGGCATTGATGGCAACACTTAGTAAAAAATGACTAAGTGTCCAAGCAAAATGCCAAACTCCAAAAAGTATCTCTCCTTATCTTCCCCCTTTGACATAAATGGAAAAGGTTAGGGTCTTCCTCGAAATTCAACTAACAAAATCTTATATCATCCACTATGTACAAGAATGTTCAAATTATACTTACAATAACTTAAATACATCTGAAAAATGCTCCTTGGAGTTGCAAAATTTGTATCCCAACTCCTTTTCAAGATCTCCATCTTCACAATTTGCCCACAGATTGCATAAGATTACTTCATAGTATTAAGAAGATCAAAATTTTCAGGCATGTTATAGGTAACCTCTACTTCCCTCAAGTTCTTAAACAAAAGATCAAGCTTAGGAACAATTAAGTTCAAAAGATGACTGACTCTTCACTTAACTCTCTCCTTCTCAATGACAAGTGTTCCAATTTTATCATTTAGTGTTGTCACTTGTGCTACATGAACCAAACATAAAGTCTTTAAAGGATCAAAATACTTTAACAATTCAGATAGCTCCTCCTCAATCTCCTTAATGACTTTATCCACATTTGATACACAACCAGAATAATCAATGCATCCTTTGTAAATCTTAGTTCCCTTAGACAAAGCATTGTTTACTCCTTGAATTCCCAAGCCCAAAGAGTTCTTGTATGAATAAATATCTACCTTCAACTCATTGAATTTCTTGTTGGTGGTCTTCTCTATCTTAATAGGTTTGGATGGTCTTGCCTTTGGTATAACATTTTTAGGTGTAACAGGTTTTTTGCCACTGTCTTCTCCAATTAACTAACAATAATTTTCACTGAGCTCATTGTCTATCTGCCTCTAGATGATAGTAAAAATGACATATATTTAAGAGGGGCATCATCATTAACATTAATAGGTTCATCTGCAACCTTTTTCTCTGCCTCAAATTTCTTCCTTGCTTCTATCATTTGTTCTTTAGTGAAACCCATCTTTTCACCAATCATCTCAAATTTTTCTGATTTTTGTTTCTTTGCCAAGTCTAGTGAGTATCACATGCACCTCAAGGCTCTTCTCTGCAAACCATAATAGATCTTAAGAAAATAAACACTTAGAATCCACATGCAAAGGAATAGACAAAATACCCACAAAATATGACACGAGACATATCTTGGGAAAAGTCTCAATGAGAGAAAAAACCCAGCCTCCAAAAGCATCCATAGTCCATGTATTATTCAGCAATGCATCCATTACAATACATCCATGAAAGCCTTCAAATCACCAACCATAAACAAGCATTCCCATGTGAATAAGAATGAATCTACACATCACATACCATGCTTCAACCTTGACAAATGCTAACCTAGCCAACCTCAATAACTACCCCTGTGGTTTCTTTTATAGAAACAAACTCCCACAAAACCACTAAGTGGTATAACATAAACCATGTACAACCTAACCCCAATAACCCACATTCAATATTGGGTACTTTATTTAATTATTTCTCCAATATTAAATAAATACATCAAATAATATTAACAATATTATAATACAACTCATAAAGTGGTCCCAAGAATATTCCATGGGAATCTCTACATGTTGCACACCCATCTAGGTGCTCCTAGGTGCAACATCTACATAATAAAATAAAATATTATAATAATATGCATTATTATGAAAGGTGTACAACACACCATTTTCCCAACATTATTCCACTTTTTTATACATTGCATAAGGGTCAAGTAGCCACATAATGAAAAAGGGAACAATTTCTCTACCATATATACCATCATGAATCAAAGTGCACCATGTGCTCCATCGAGATACCTGCAACAAAATCAAAGTGACCACCATCTCATGCATGAATGGTCCCACCTCATATCATGTCACTACCACTGGAGATACATAGAATCCATCCAAAGAGAAAGCCACACAACCTGTCACATACGAATCATAAAACCTGTACCAACTGATATCCAAAAACATAAGCAATTGATCCAAAGGAAATCACATGTATCAGTAGCTGTCAAAACCATAGCTGAAATAAAACCCACAACAAGTGTTATTACATCAACTATCCATACCTCCAAGGTATAAAAATATTCCAATTGAACCCCATAGCATCACCATATCCAACCTATAACATGCAACCACAAGCCTCAAGTGCAATATCTGCCACATACACACCAAGAAGCTCCCTCTGCATAGGTAATGTCAAATCTGAAATGAATCCACTAATAACATCGTATAGAAGTGTAACCATAAAACTATAGTTTCAAGAACATCACTATGATCCACACATGAAACCCACATAGCTTCATACTCTCGCACAATATGAAGCCATCTTCCCAAATCATATGAACATGAAACTCAAGGAAGAAACCATATAATGAAAAGAGAAACCTATGAACCAACAACCTGCAAGAACAACTCTCACAACAAGTCTCCAATGCTCTCCCAAGTTCTCCACAACCAACAAAAGAAAGAGATAAAATAACAACCATGCCACCTCTCACATGACATGAATGAACACAAACCAATTATCATAAATCTCCAACCAATCCCAAATCCAATGTAAGTTAAACCAAACATCCAGGTAGATAATCAATACCAAAGAAAGAAACACTATAAATCACGTCCTTCTACACACGCCTCTAAATGCCATATGTGTGAAATATGATCTCCTCCATAAAACCCCAAAAAATAATCCATAACATCTAAACCACATTCATCGTCTTTAGGCCAAATAACCATATATACCATAAAACCATCATGGATGTAAGCCTCTCACAAGAAGATCAAACTAATACCATTCCTAAACCAAGGAATAACACCCAATAAACCATCTCCCAAACATGTAATCATAATAATACCATAATAACATAAATGAACAAGGAGATAACCATTGCCAAACCATATCTCAAATGAACCCTCCATAACTAGTTCACACCATAGCTCAAGATCCATATTTATTAAATATAAACATAAACATAATGCGCCTGAAAGGAACAATGGGCAATACCTCTCAAGTATTAAATTGACGAGTAGTCAAAGAGTGGGGAATAGAATTATCATCAAGATATCCAAGTCTCCAAGACTAATCCTAGAACACTCTCCTCTCAAGTCCATACCAGGTGAATGCTCCTCAGTCTTCCTTCCAAATCAATAAATTGTCACAACACAAACATCTCAAATCACAAGAGAAATCAACATCACCTAAGTCTCCAAGTATCCACGAGCACTTGTAACTGATCAATCCATGCCAAAATAAAAATGCAACACAAAAAATATCATGAAGTAATAAGCAAATGATCAATGTACTCAATACTAAGAAATTTAATCAAGATCAATATCAAAGCTCCAACTGCTGAATCAGGAATATAAACATGAAAACATGATCTAAAACATCTCATCCAAAGAGATAACATGCTCCATATAAACCTACTGAATAGCTATACCATGTCAAACCTCTAAATGTGCATCAAGAGTAAACCATGACATAATAGAAACCATGATAACATATCAAATGAAATTATAAACCACGCCTCAACCAAGGTCCCCTTGAGTCCTCAAAATGTCAACATCTCAAATCACATGAAGATACCATCTCCAACTAGTGAACCAACTATATACACCTAAAAGTGGTCAACACAAGTAAAAGAAAGGAAAAACAAAAATCAATCAAATCCAACCTGTTATGAATTATTTTCAATCAAGAAATCAAATCACAAGGTAATTGAATTAATTATTGAATTGATTAGTGCATCAATTGATTAAATTCAATTCATCAAATAAAACAAGGCTAAAGTAATTAATTCTTTTGAATTAATTAAATCCTAACTACTCTCTCCCCCACTACGTGATGAAAAGTCACTCAATGAATGGGGAATGAGAAAAGAGAGCACATGGATCACCAAAAATATTTTCTATTTTGACCACTCAATCCTATAAATAAATCTTGTCCAACAAAGGGGACACATCACTCAACCTTAATCTCAACCATTATTTGACCATGGTTAATCAAACTCACCCCCTACCCTTGTAATTCTATAAATAGAAGAAATTTCTTAGTGTAAATCATGAGTTCACTTACCAATTCACATCTAGATCACCACTTTACTATGAATTCACATCTACTCACTTACACTTTGCATCCATTAGCATTTAGCTTTGAGAATTCTTAATTAGGATCATAATAGAAATTTACATTTAACATAGTTCTTCATCAAGATCATTTCTCATTTTCTAGGTTGTCACTAGGATCTCTAATGCAACTAAGAGCAATAGTCCTTAGAACTATATAGCAATGAGACGCTCAATAGGCTTATCATTTCAATTGATCTAATCGTAGTTTATCTTTCAATTTGATTTGTCTAACTCATTATTAATGTTTGATTGAGTTCGTGTGCAGATTAAACATACAGACAAAATTTGGCACCCATCGTGTGGTAGATGCCTCAATTTAAAAAAAAAATTATGATTTTGTTACCATTGTTGATAAATGTGTGTTGCAAATTTGAAATTTGGAGGTACATAAGTGCATGTGTAGAGAATTTTAGCACGTAGACAACAAATTTTAGCGCGTATGCGGTAAATTTCAGTGTGTACAGAGAAAAGTTTGACACGTAAAAGAATTATTTTAAAATGCTATATTTCTTCTATTTTTTTTTTGTCTACTATCTTTCAATGCTTACCTATACACTTTCTGATGTCTATCTATCATTATTTATGTGCTTAGTCACTGCAATCTTTCTTTCAGTGCGTACCAAATAAATAGTGGCACTTGGAAGCAAATTTTAGCACATAGGAAATAAATAACAATGTGTATAAGGTTTTTAATAGTGTGTAAAATCTACAAATTAAAAATTTAAACTTATAAATATGAAGTTAGCTAATTTTTTTTTGTAGATGTTAGAACATAAGAAAATAAGGAAACCTACGGTTTGAAATCCTGGTTATTACAAGGAGAAAGAGGTAAAAAAAGAATTGACAAATATGCAAAGGAAGTTTGTAATGCAAGCATTATTGATGATTTAGGTGATACTGATATTAAAGCATATGATCATCACATTAAAATGCTAAATTTGTACCAAGTTTTCTACAATATCCCTATGATCAACTATAATGCCTCTCCTTTTTAGATCTTTTCCTTAAATAAATTTTGAAATTCCTTTAAGTTGATGTAAATAATTGTGATTTTATTCCCTTTGGATTGGCTTGTGTTGAATTAACATTTGTGAAGGGGATGCTTTGGAGTAGGAATGATCGCCAAGGTATGTATTGAAAAGCATAAAATATTCTAAAAAATGTGCATAAGCTTCGAATAAGGTGAGTTCTAAATCCTTTTCAATTCAAGTAATTTTCTTAACTTGTGAATTTTCAAAAGTTGAAATCTAGCTAATTAGAAGTCTATTATTGGTTGCCAAATGAAACATTAGGCCTATGCTCTCAAATTTTCAAGTTAATCAAAATGCCAAGCATGCTAAATTTGACAATAGAATGACAGTTTAAGGAATGAACACACACTAAAATTGAAGCCTTCATGTTTGTGGACAAAAAAATTAGGTATATGCTCTTCACTTTTCAAGTGAATAAAAAAGCCAAACATGCTCTAGTCACTTTAGATTAAAAGGCTTGGAATTGATGGCATACTTTGAAATCTATGTTCTATCTTTTACTCCCTCTGAGTTGTTTGATGTTGTGATCCCTCTATGTTCATTTCTCATTCTCTCTTTAACATCTTTCACTCATTCTCCCTCAATCTGTTCTTTCTTATTCTCCCTCGTTCTATTCTTAGATCATCAATAATTCATTCTCCCTCTTTGACAACAATGCCAAATATGCATACTCTTCAAAACTTGTTCAGGAAGTGGATTATACCTTGCATGTACTGATAACCCATTGCATACATAATTATTTTATACAATTTTAGGCATCACCTAAAGTGTGAACCCTAGCATCAACTCACAAAACCGATATTCTATTGAATCCTATAATTGATGCAGCATGCATCTTGCTCTAGTGAATGTTGGATAGGGGTAGGACCCCTAATTCACCTCAGAGATAGTCAAAATAATCCTTCAGTAGTGGCTTGGTGAATATATCTGCTAACTGCTCCTTTGAATTCACATACTCATACATCACATGCTTGTCTTGAACTTGTTCTCTCAAGTAATGATACTTGATAGAAATTTTCTTGGTCTTAGAATGTATCACCAGATTCTTTGATATGTTTATAGCACTACTATTATCACAAAAAATAGTAACTAGATTGGTAATCTTCTGTTGCATACCTTCAAGAAATTGTTTGATCCATACAATGTTTGCACAATTCATAGCTACAACAACATATTCAGCCTAGACAGTAGACTGTGATATACAACTATGTTTCTTACTCAGCCATGTAACTAATCTTTCTCCTAAAAAGAAAGATCCTCCACTTGTACTTTTTCTATCATCAATTTTTCTGGCCTAATCAACATTAGTAAAGACCTTCAACTCAAAATTTCCTCCTTTCTTGTATAGTAGATTGATGTCTTCATGTCCTTTCAGATATCTAAATATTCTTTTAACTGTAGACATGTGTGATTCCTTTGGACCGACAAAAAATATGGCAACAATACCAACTGCATGAGCAATATTCGATCTTCTATGTACAACATATTGTAACTTACCAATCATTGATTGGTAGAGTCTCTCATTCACTTCCTTTGACTGATATTCTTTTGATAACTTGAAACCAGTAACCAACAGTGTTCCAACTGGTCTTGAGTCTTCCATCCCAAAATTCTTTAGGATCTCCTTGATGTACTTTGATTGTATGATGTAGATTCCATCCTTGACATATTGAATATGTAGTCTAAGAAAGAATTTAATCTCCCCAATCATGGACATTTCAAATTCATTTCTCATCTCTTCAACAAAAGATCTGCATAATGTATTATTTCCTCCAAAAAATAATATCATCAACAAATATTTCAGCAATCAAAATCTTATTATTACTATCACATTTTAGATACACATTACTATTTTCACTTGTTCTCTGAAATCCAATCTTGATTATATATGAATGTAACCTTTCATACCAATCTCAGGGTGCTTGTTTAAAACCATATAGTGCCTTGTGTAGTTTGCATATCATGTCCTTGTGAGTATTATCAACAAATCATTTGGGTTTTTCTATATAGAATTCTTCTTCAAGAATACCATTAATAAATGCATACTTGAAATCCATTTGATAAACTTTAAAACCTTTATAAGCTGCATTTTCTAGTAGAATTCTAACTCCTTCTAATCTAGCAACATGTGCAAAAGTCTCACCATAGTCAATACCTTCTTCTTGTGCATACCCCTTGCAAACTAGTCTTGCTTTGTTTTTGATTACATCTCCATGTTCATTTAATTTGTTTCTAAAAATCCACTTTTTACTAATAACATTTTTATCTTTAGGTCTTGGTACTAAAGTCCATGTGTTATTCTTTTCAATTTGATCTATCTCTTCTTTAAAAGCTTTAACCCAGTCTTCATTATTCAATGCATCATTTAATATTCTTAGTTGTAATTTAGAAATTAAGCATGTATTGTTTCTGACCTTGCTTCTTTTCATAATTACAACATTCTTGTCTCCTATAATCTATCTCGGTGAGTGGTGTCTCCTCACATACTTGGCTAGCACAGGCTCGGTAGTTAATGAAATTTAATTTCCATCGTTCAGTGGTAGTTCTCTCTATTCAACTTCCTCCTTGGTTTTTTCTTTTGGTAAGGTATTAGGAACATCAAGTTGAACATATACAAATCTTTGGTAGTCCTCTGGTTCCTTCTTTCTGTCCTCATCATTTTTCTGTGCAAACTCCTCAATTCTTACATTTGCACTTTCCACAATTTTGTTAGTAGACTTGTTCAAAAATTTGTAAGCTTTTCTCTTTGTAGAATATCCTAAGAATATTCCTTCATCTCCTTTAGAATCAAACTTACCATCTCTAGCATCTTTTAGAATATAACATCTACTTCCAAATACTTTGAAATAACTTACATTCGATTTGTGATCATACCAAATATCATATGGAGTCTTGTGTGTATGTTTCTTTAGTTGTACTCGGTTAAGTGTATAAGAAGCAGTGCTAACTACTTCTATCCAATATTTTTGAGAAATACCCTTTCATTCATTATTTTTCTTGCACAATCCACAATGGATCTATTTCTCATTTCATCTATATCATTCTATTGTGGTGTCCTTGGTGCAGACATTTATCTCTTTATTCCATGTTCATTGTAGAACAGTGTAAACTCATTAGAAGTAAACTCTCCTCCTTTGTCAGATCTCAGACACTTCAATTTTATTCCAATCTCCTTTTCAACTCTTATCTTATACCACTTAAACATTTGGAAAGCTTTAGATATTTCTTTTAAAAACATGAAAGACATCATTCTTGAATAATCATCAACAAACAAAATGAAATATCTATCACTATAGTAGCTTTGTGTTCTCATCGGTCCACATAGGCCAGTGTGCACTAAGTCCAAAATTCCTTATTTAATGTAATACTTACTTGTAAAAATTGACTTTGTCATCTTAGAAACTTGACATTCTTTGCACATGACATTCTCAGGTTTCTCTAATCTTGGTAGACCTCTAACTCTATTATTTTTTCTCACTTTATTTAAATTGTCAAAATTCACATGACATAACCTCTTGTGCCATAACCATGCATCCTAAACTTTAGCATATAGACAACTCTTAGTAGATGTATCAAGGTAAAATAAGTTACCTTTAGATTGTTCTCCATTGGAAATCAAACTTCCTTTCTGATCAAATACTTTTACCTTTCCATTATGAAATTCTAGTCAGTGTCCTGTATTGTTTAGTTGTGCCACACTCAACAAATTATACTTTAGTCCTTCAACCCAATAGACATCATCACATCTAGAATTATTCAAAATAATTATAGAACCTTTACCTTTCACAAGATATGGGGCATCATAACTAAATCTAACATATCCTCCATCATGTTCTTCCATAGTAGTGAACTTAAGTGTGTCACCAGTCATATGGTGTAAACAACCACTATTTATAATCCAGGTATCATTTTTTCTTACATGTGAGATTAGAGAATTTTATTCTAGCTTTCATTCATCAAAATGATCCTTGATATAAAAATATACAATTTATTCACCATCATCGTCATCACCTATATCATCATCGGTTAGTCCTTTAGCAATGTGGCATAACTTACCTTTGTTTTTTAAATCTCAAAATCTCCTGAATATATTTTCTCTTTTGTTATCATGTCGATTGTATTTCTTCTCATCATTGTCATTTTCGAGGCATCTAGTAGAAATGTGACCAATCTTGTTACATTAAAAAAAATTCAAAGGTAGCTTACCTTGGTACTTGCCTTTACCTTTCTGTAGTCTTCTAGCTAGTGGAGCTTCAAACTATTTTTCATTTGCTTCATCTTCAGCATACAAATCTTCTAACTCACTCTTTCAACTATAAAATCTTTCACTTGCACTACTTGTATAACCATCACTAGGTCTAGACTCCCTAGAAATTCCAATCTTCAAAGATGATTTAAATGCAGGCTCAATCCTAGCAGTAGTAGGTAAACTTTTATCAAAATCATTTATCTCAAAAGAAATCAACTTACCAATAGTAGCATCTAGTGAAACAATCATCTAAGGAATGGATCTTAGTTCTTGTATTGCAGATACTCAGATGACATACATAGATAAAATTGTCCTTAATAGTTTTCTTGTTACATCTTCTTCATATATCAGTCCTCCAAGACCTCTGATAGCATTCATAGTTTTCTTCAGTCTTGCACTGTATAGTGTAACATTTTCACTTTCTTTCATTCTCATAGAATCAAATTTTCCTCTAAAGCTTTCATATTTTACCTTATGAACATGTTGATCTCCACCATGTACCAATACAATCTTATCCCACATCTGTTTTGTTGTATCGCATCCTTTAAGGTCATTGAACTCCAGACGGTGAGAGTAGAAGATAGCTCAATCATAAATTGTGTGTGATATTTTCTTTCTCTAATTTTCTCAAGTTTTATAGGCCCAAATGGAGGTGGTGAATACTCATTGTTGAGATATTATAATGCATACTCTCTAATCCCATATAAGTGCAACCTCATTCTATTTTTCCATTTAGAGAAGTTTTTCTTATTCAAATTTGGCGCCTCCCTCTTGTACATCTTCAGATATTTAACTCAAGTCTTTTAAAGTTATCTCTTAGAGTACTAAGCTCTCATACCAATTGTTGGTTTAATGAGAGGGGGGTGAATCAGAAATCTATGATAACTTTAAACCTTTAAAAAATAACTCTGATTCAATTTGGTAGAGAAAAACTACAATAGCAACTGAATCACCAATAACTTCAATAACTCAAACAACAACTTGCATAAACAATAAATATCATGCACATGAATCATTCAACACACATAACATCACATTTAATGAGGAAAACCAATTTGGGAAAAACCTATGTGGGTATTGTCATCCACAAATGAAAATTCTCTTCTGAAGTATGCTTGGTTAAAAGCCAATCTTGTTAAAGATTACAATACACATTGTTATATGTGACCCTATTAGAAGATTTACCTCAGAACTATTAAGATCTTCACCCTATTAGAAGTGACTTGGTTAGAGGGCTTTGAACACTCTTTTAGAATGTCACCTTTCTCAAGGATTTTACAATCAGACTGTTAAGTCCACTCGGTTAAGAGATTTATCTATTACAAATGCAAATAATCAACAATGTATAAAATAATCTGTTAAACTGCAACTAACTCTTTCTTGATCAAATATCTTATGCGCTCTCTGACTACTGGCACCAACACTTCATCAATCTTTTCTTTAGACTCAGATTTACAACTCTTTTCTCTTCACTACTTCACTCGGTAGCACTTATACACTTTAACTTGCCAACTCTTGTGTTATTCGAATTCATCCTTTAAATAGAATCTAGTTTTGCCTCTTAATATCCTTGATTAGGTTTTCCTTCAATCACTCTCAGCTGTTAGATCAGATTTTTGAACTGATTCAGTGAACTTGATACTCGGTGAACCACTTCAGTATCACCTCAGAACTTGCACTTTTCTTGGAAGTAAAACCATCACTTTTTTCGCCTAATCTATACCATATATCTTTACCTTGAATTTTCTTGTGCGTAGACCTTGTAAATAACTTCTTCTTCATCCTTGGAATCTTCCAGATCAGTGTTAATTTCCATTAAATGTATTCTTATCCTTATTTCTAACATCTGTCCTAATCCTTTCTACAATCTTGTATACCTTCGATCTCTGTCTTCATCGTCATCTCCATCAGTTGAGTAACATAACATTGTAATTATGGAGGAGGTCCCTGCTATGGTTAACCCTATCCCATCCTATGCCCTTGGTGGTGTCATTGGTAAGATTAAACAATAGGTTGCAGGTGTCGAAGGTGACCTCCAGAGCCTCAAGGCCAAAATTTCTGGTTTGGAAAAGAGACTGCAGGACATGAGATGGTTCACGCTCAAAGTGATGCATAGTTCTGTAACGACCTTGTGCTTGGTCCAGTAGCATATGATGGGGGGAAAGCTGAAGGAAGAAGATGACTATAAGGAACTTTTTAAGCTCCTTACAAAGGAGTGGGCCAGAGTGCTTCTGTCGAAGATGTCGCCTAAGAAGGAACCCTAATGTGGATTGTTTATTCTTCTATTTTTTGGTTACTCTTTGGCCTGTGGGGCCTTAGTTTAATTAGTTTTGGCTATATTTTTTATACTTTAAAATACTTGTTCTGGGTCTTCCCTGCGTGGCATATGTTTAATAATGTTATAACTCTGAGCTCGTATACTTTAGAATATTTGTATTACTATGATATGTGGTGCTTTGGTTATGACAGTTGGTCCTTTAGTAGATGAAGGTTTTTTTTTTTATAGAGGTAAGTATAGGTTGTTGTTTCTACTTCTGTATGATAATTGTTAATGTGTTGTTAATGGCAGTCTGTGGTTAATCATTTGGGAGGGTTTTTCTCTAATTGTATTATGGGATAACACCCTGGTTTTGTTGTTGCTTTTATCCAAAACATGTTAACTTAAGATCTAATTATTTCCTATCTTGGATCATTTAATTAAATTGTAAATTAAACTAATTAAAGTGTATTTTGTTTCTTTAAATTACTTTCTTATTTCATTAAGTAAACATGTGCTCATTTTCGTACAATCACATGTACAAATTAAATTATTACAATTTTTATATTCCACATTTGAATCCTCATTTACTTATAGCTAATTAATTATGAAAGACAAATCATCATCTTCTCCATAAGTAACAAATATGTAGTTGTTTGAGTTCTTTTCAAATATTCAAATTTATATAAAGTCATTAAGTTTGTGCAATAATTCATTTCTCTTTCTCATGCAAGTTGCATATATTTTTTTTAATTTTTTTAATGTAAAAATCATATAGGTAGTAATATTATGTGTTATGATCTTTCAGGTTGTACGAGTGACATATAATATGAAGGGTTATGTATAAGATAAATTGTATCTTTTGAGTTATATGGGATAGGTTGCAATGTTGTGCCTATAGTACATGGTGTAAAGATTTGTACATACAATTAAACATTGTAATGACAATCGTTCATGACCTATTATCACTTCTAAGAATAAACACTTATTTCTCTTACATTTTTAAATTCTCTATAACTTTATACTTTTATATTATTTTTTAAAATTGTATACTATAATTTTTACACATTGATTCCAATGTTGAGAGAACTACCCTAAAAAAAATACATAGAGTACTAATGAACTTCCTTTATGCATATGCTCAATGCTCATATTGTTCAATGTTAGACATTTTCTATAAGATTTTCTTCTAAAGTTGAGAGAGTTGTCTTATAAATTAGTTTGAATCTCAAAGTAGTATGCAAAATCTAAGATTATGTGGCATCTTCCATACTTTCCTTGTATTATGAGATTGGTAAGAATAATTCACACCTCCACTTGTAAAAATATATATTTTCCTTTGGTCAAGTTTTTTTTGCATAAAGTGTTACGACCAACTTGGGATGTGAAGGCATTATCATGTCTATGTGATTATGTCCCCGAATATAAGACATTGGAACGATGATGAATTATTTTATGATTTAAACTAGGAATATGGACATATGCCTTATCTAAAGTGGACCATATAAATAACCTATGTCTCCCTAAAGTTCTATTCTATTATTTTATAAATAAAAGATAAAATGTATGTAATATTATAAATGATATACAATGATGATGCATTTTTTACATAAATTAAGGCGACATCTTTATTTAAAGTGAATTGTGTTATTGTTTTATATTTCCCATTTCTTTAGATTTAGTAAATATTATAATTTGTAGAATTTATTGTTTTTAAAGAGGTTTACTTTGAAATGGTGGTGCAAATGAGGTTTGTTAAGAGGAATCATTTCTCCAAAAATCTGATTAGTATTAGTTATTATTTTATGATTATTTTTAATTTAAGTAAAGAATATATATCTCTTTTTTTCTTAAATTTAATTTAATTTAATTTAATTTTATATAAGTTGTAGGGTGCATTATTTCCAGAGATACATAAATTTGAGTTATGTGCTATGATATATTTGTTAAGGGGGAATATTTCTCAAAAATGGTAATTTGTATTAGTTATCATTTTATGATTTGTTTGGTATAAAGAGGTTATTAGGAAATAATGCATCATACTTAATTCATTTAATCTACTCCTACGTAATTCATGAGAGAAAAACATGCATACAAGCTTACAAAATAATTATTATGTATAGATCTAATAGACAAGCCACAAGATAACTCATGATATAGATTGGGAAAATCCTCATTAGGGAAAAACCAAACCTCCAAAAGATACATACTGCATCATATTATTTAGCAATAAAATAATACAATATACTTACAAAGTTACAATGAACACTTTTGAAGCATTAAGCATGTCTCATGTACCCCCTCCATGTCCAAGCATGAAACCACACATCCCATGACAAGCTTCACATATGTACTCCTAAAGATACTAATAGTGACAACCCACTCAACCAACCAACCTAAAACATTATACATATGTTTACTTAATAGAATCAAGCTCACACAAAATACAATTAGTGATAAAGTAAATCATGTGACTCAAAACCATTGACCACACATTTAATATTGTGTACTGAGTTTTCACTTTATTAATATTTCTCTAATATTAAATTAAATATTACTAATATTCCTCGAATATTAAATTAAATACACTTCTCGAATGTGACACCTAAATTAAATATATTTTCCAATGTTACATACAACACATAAAGTGACCCCAAGAATGTTAACTATTAGTGATGCACATCCATCTAGGTCCCCCTTAGGCATACGACACACATAATAATAAAACAAACATTAGAAACATTATGCAAGGTCTACAATACTTTATCCCAATAGAAGGATAGAGACAACTTCCTTATTTAAAATAGTCATTCCAATGTGCTTTATCTTCCATCCACCTTGAATTTAAAAGGTCTATAATTTAAGATAAGTTGTAGGGTATTTCTTTGCTAGTGATACCCTTTTTTTTTTAGTGACAAGGCATACGATACTTAAGGATGTGATATTTGTATGCTCCATGTAAATGAATTAGAGTGTTTATTGTAAAAATTCTAAAGACCTCATTTTTTTTACTTGAAGCAAGTTCTAATTCATGTAATACTAGTTAAAAGGAAGAATTTCCCAAAAAGATGATTTATATTGGTTATCATCTTAAGATATGTATGTAAGCTATTCTCCTTGTAGTTGTAAGCTATTATACTTAAGTTACAATAGAAAAAAAATAAAACATATTACTTTTAAATAAGATTAAGTATAAATTAATCAAGATTGTATTATTCTCAACAAGTAAATAAATTTGTTTGTAGTTAGCAATAAATGTATATAATTAGTAGTTTCTAGAAGTGCTTTAACACATACTCAATGACATGAAAGAACCAATTTTATAAACTACTTGAAGATGTGTTCACGCATATACATGAACAAATAAAAAAAGGGCATGTGATATCTTATCGATCATAAAATAGACTAAGAACTTATGAATGATATTTGTAATAGAACAAAAATTACAAAATTTACTTGAAGTTGTATGTATCAAATCCTTGCCTCTACAAATATTAATAGTCAAGAAACTGACACTATACATGTGAATATCAATTGAAAGATGTATATAATATTAATTGATATGATATACATTAAAATTCTTACCTATGAAAATGTATTTGGATAGGAATGAAACCTGGAGGAATAGAAAAACCTCTCAAAAAATATTTTTTCCCTAACACAAAAATTAAAAAATATTAATATATAATCTTGTTCCAGTCACGTCTTCACTCCCCAACTTCATCTAAAATACATGCGAGGTGAAGACATATTTTTCCATTAGTATGAAAGGAAAAACAATTTTGAATTGTCGGTAACACCAACACCGAAAGACAGGTTTAGTGCAACCTGATAGACAAGTTCACAAGGGAAACCTGATGACACAGTTTACTAGTGAAACCCTAAAATGTTACAAGAGGAACCCAAAAAATAAAACCGACAGAGGAACCGGACAAGCAGATTACAGTGTAACCCGACATAACAAATAATAGAGGAGCTTGATAGACTACAGAGCAACCCGAGCACCAGTCTACCGAGAGACAGTTATAAATCCTGAGAAATGTGGATCTGACTTCCATGTCAGATAAAATACTTGTGTTTTATATTTATCTTTTTAATTAGCTTTAAATCCATTTCTTGAGGGTCAAGCAATGTAATTGTAATTGCTTTAATTAGTCTAACTGATTAGAAACATGCAAACTAGGAGATCAAGTCCAAGTTGTAAACCTTTGATCATAGAGTTATCATTGTTATGCACGAAACTCATTTAGGTAAAACTCATTGTATAAATACATGTGTAATCAATCATAACAGATGGATGTGATGATGATTGTAGCCGCAAACACTTCTATGGATTAGAGATAGAGTTTTATGCAGAAGAACAACCAAAGATGAAATCAGTTATCAAGAACAAGATCCAAGGCTACCAAGAAGAACAAAGGTATTGATCAATCACTATAGGTGATAAATATACATGTAATCTTTATTGGATTTGTAATCAACAATTCTAGATTGCATATACTCAGGTCAATGAATATTTGTGACTACATTCTAACAAGTGTAGCAAATAGAAGAAATCCTTGAGAAAGGTGGATTTAACAATCCTTTGAAAATCTCTTAACCAAGTGCACACTAAACAATGTTGCTAAATATCTTAACAGAGTAGACCTTAACCAATCTCCACAAATTACTCCTAATAGGGTAGATCATCAGAAGTGATCAAAATTTTAAGTCTTAACCAACCCCTTCCATTTTGCAGATAGTGAAGTTTTGTGGGTTTCATTCCCACCACATTTTTTACCTTCTAACAGGGGTTTTCTACGTTACCAAATCTTGTGTCATGTGTCAATACATTTCATGAATGTTTCTATGAATGTTTACATGCTAATTGAGTTTATGATTTGATATAACATACATAAAGATAGAATAACACATATGGTTGGTAATACAATTGATTACTAAAAGGATTAAGGTTAAGTGATTAAATTTTTAAGGGTATTGATTCACCCCTCCCCTCTCAGTACACACCATTCCATTATTTCCAACAACGAGGATCAAAGACACATACATGTAAAAGAAAAAACCACCCCAATCAAGTTGTCTATTTACAATTATAGAAAAAAACTATTTTCTCGTTAAATGGGACAAAACAAAACCAATGCTATAATGACTTGTGAATATATCCATAAAATTACCAAACCTATAAATCCTATCATTTTCAAAGGCATTTGAAGAACCCTTTCTGAATGTACTCATCTATCAACATATAATTAATTGAGGAAAATGTACTCCTAAATGCTAAATCATTTTCATAAAATTCAATAATATGGGAGAGTTTATATTTCCACCATCCATTATCAATCATATCTTTTTGTTTCTACTTATTTATACACTTATAGAATAAAAAAAATAAAAATAAAAATCATATATATGCAACCACCAATAAACATATTTAATTGATATAGAATAAATACAATAATTGATCTTGGTCATTGCCTTATATTTATTTATGACCATATCATAAAATAATAAGATTATTAGTTATCCCTTTTTGCTCATTATTTTAAGTTCATGTGATCTACTTATTAGACCTTGAATGTAAGGTTCTCAAATAATAGTTCTTCCCCTCTATTTGAATGCATACAACAAAATTTTGTCACTTGCAAAATCTCTCTAGAAGACATCAAATGTACCCAACCTTTATCTATTAATTTTTTTATAATATTATAGATAATAATATGCTTAGAATATTGATTATGCAAGTTCTTATATCTTATCATCATTTGATTCCTCCAAGGTTTTTCATGAATGCAATATTTAGACACATGCATAAGTTTCATGATACTCCACATAAGAATCGTTACATAATAGTTTAAGTCCACATATAAGCCTATATATTTATATAAAAATTTAAATTATCATAGGATTCATCTCATGGTATGGTGATTTAGTTGTGGCATTGTTGATATTGCCACCAAGGTTCAATATCAACAATGCCACAACTCAATCAATCACAATCAGTGGCTTGTGCCTTCGCTAATCAGTTGTGGCATTGTTGATATTTCCACCAAGGTTCAATATCAGTAACTCCACAACTGATTGTGACCCCTAATTAACATATCAATCACCTTGATAAATTAGGGGCTCAAGTAAAGATCCAATTATTATGTCATGGACACTAATAAGGATAAAATATGCATTAAAGACTAATTTAAACATGAATATTATCATAATATTATATTCATTCAAATAAATTATACAACCAATTATAGTATGGCTAAAAATATAATTAGGAAGTTCACAGACACACTAACATCAAATAGTTACAAATGTACATGTGGTAAAAGAATGCATAAGTTATTTACATTCATCGACATATGTTATTACCTAAATTAATAGATATACACATAATTATTAAATTATTCATAATGGAAACTAAATAATCATAACTAGAGTAGTGTTTTAAATTGTATCATCATACAATTTTGTGCTCACATTGCTATTTCTCCTTCCATGCCCCCAAATTTGACTGATTCTACTCAAAATATTGTCTATTTTTGGGAATTAAACATATTTTCTACCTCTCTAACCTTGTTTGAGCCCAGTAGAATTTGATAAGGGAGACTAGCAACATAATTCTCCCAAACTAGGATTATTAGTACCCTAGTCCCTTTAGATTATGATTTTAGGCACCATAGTCTGGCCAAAGAGGGCCCAAATTTGAACCCTTCAATATTCTAAAAATGGTGAACTAAAAAATGATCTTAATGTCATCCTTCTTCAAAATTATCAACATGTTTTGTGAGTATAGATATACAAAAATTCCCAACTCCTTCATTTGTAACATCACACAATTCCAATTCAATTCTCCCATCAACCGATTGAGCAAGTATTTTAGTCATTTTCAATGTAGTAAAAAAGAGGTTAAGCAATCAAGATGGCATCCATGATAAAGTTCATGTTTTCCTCCATGAGTGAAGAAATGCATGAGATCCCTCCTATAAACATAAACCTTTCATGAAGACTTCAAAGAAATGAGAATTTATAGAAAAGGTATAACATTTCCATTTCAACATTTTACTTTAGATTTAGTCTCTTCCCTCTAGGGGAAAGCTCTCTTTTATATAACCCAACACTATTTTAATTCTTCTTAGGTGCAAGAATTTATATATGATAGATAAGGATTTCAATTTGAGAAATTTCAAAATGAGATGAAGAGATTCAAACATTGAAGGAGAAAAAAACCTTGGACAAAATCCCTTGGCCACACAGTCTAGATTTTTTTAATGAAATATCAGGGAGATGATTAGTGCAACATATTGAACTAAAATCCAAGGCCAAAAAGGATATTGAAGACCTCAGGGTTGCTGCAAACAAGATGACTCACTTGGAGCTTGAAGCCGTTGAGCTTTTGAAAAACTTTGTTTAGTGTCAGTTTTGTCCTATTCCTTTTTTTTTCTATTTGATGGCCTTTGGACGGTTCCTGGTTGTCTGTTGTCTTTTGATTTGTTCTTACCAACCTTTTGTTATGTGTCTGTATTCATTTTTTTGTCTTGCTAGACCTTATTAATCATATCTTTGTAATCCTTTGTAAACGAGGTTGGGTCACTAAAACCTATTTTTCACATAATAAAAAACATCTTGAACTAAAATACATTTATGATATTTGCATCAAACACCTTTAGGAGTAGATTGCCTAACCACAGTCTCACATTTCTAGGACCAAATTTTGGTCATAGGTTCCTTTTTAATTCCAATTTCCAGATTGTTCTTATAGTTTTCATGTATGTTTTATAGTTCCTATTTCCAATGGCTATGATTGATAAGAGTGATGTTGCATATCAAATTTTTCAGAAGTTTCAAAAAGTAAAAGGCTTCATTAATATAAATAATTCATCAAAAAATATTGATGTGCAAGTGGCAAAAACATCCAAAGGTGTGGCTCCTTTGTCATCTTATTTTAAACATTCTCGTAATTTTACACCCATTTTTGAATCTTTGCATAATGTGATGTTGAAGTTGACTAATTCTAATGCCTTAACACTTCCTCCCATTAAGCCAATTGATCCTTCCAAACAAACCAACAAGAACTTTGCTCCCAAATATTTTTATCAATATCATCGTCAACATGTTCATGATACTGAGAAATGTTTCTGTTTGAAAACTATTATTCAAGACCTCATTGATTCTAATGCTATATCTTGAGGGTGTTAACGATAATTTTTTTTATTTTTTTTCCCTTCGCAACCAAAAATTGTAAATTTATACCAATCCTTTACCTTTTAATTCAACCAATACCATTGATTCCATCCCTTTTTCATCTACCCATGTTGTTTTCTTTCCTATTGTTGTGACCTATAACACTGAGTGTACTAAATAAAATAATGTTTTCAATCTTATTGATCAATCTGAACCTAAACCCAAACCCAAATATGATCTTTGCATTAAATTTGATCCTAGTGAGACTATTAGGGAACCTGATTGTCCTCTTTACATAGTTGTGAAGATTAGTGTCTTCTGTCTCATGGAGTTTTTATAGATACTACTTGTTTGTTGAATTCTATAATTGAAGAACATCTTTACACCAGAAAACTCCAGGAAGATTTTTATGATAAATCTAATGTGATGATCAAAATATTCAATGGTTTTACTTATCCTACCCATGGTTCCATTAATCTTCCCATCGAAGTTGGTAAGAAAACCTTATATGTCACTTTTGTTGTCATCCCAACTTTTGATTAGTTTCAAGAAGGACTTGGTCTTCCATGGCTCACTTCCATGAAATCTATATTGTCTCCTATCCATAAGTGTTTTAAATTTCTACATGATGGAGAAATCATCACAATTAACCATAGTCTCTATCATCCTTTAGCTATAGGAAGTAACTTGACCTTGATTTATTTTTGCCTTCCATGCCTCAATCAATCCAACTTTGCAAAGATACTATTTCTTATCTTATCAAAAATTCAAGATTAAGAAGATTTGTGAAATTAATAAATCCTCTCCTATAGTTCCATCTACTCACCCTGGACCTAGACTTATTCCTACACCTTCCACACCTCTTATTTATGCTTAAGCTCTACCCCTATATATTATAAATGCTTCATATTTTTTTATCTCTCAGGCTAGTGTGGTACCTTATGTTCTTCATCCCAAAGAAGAAAAGGACCCAATTTTGATTGATCCTAAACCAAACCAAATCTCAAAGAAAACCAAATGTAATTTTTGTGCTCATGACTATCGTTGTGTTAGAACCCATGAGCGTGATTCCCAAAACCTTTCCTCCCCTAAGAAACCTATTGATTATTTGATTCCCTTTGATCAACCTATGCATAGGCCAAGGGAGAAAGTTAATCTAAAAAAGATGAAATTGAACAAATATGATGATTCTATTTGGATTAGAGATACAATTTTAATTAATTTGGATGAAGAAGATAATCTTGATGATGATTTCAATATTTTTAATACAACTGGTTTTCATGCTAGTGATTCTGATGATATGTATGCTCTTATTGATATTAATCATGATTTACCAACTATATTTACAAAACAATTATCTCTTAATCCTAGTGACAAACAAAGTGACTCATCCTTAGAGAATGGTCCTTGCTTGGAACTTGCTATTGTTCTATCTGTCATGCTTGATGTTACTCCTCTAGTTTTTTTCCTACCTTCCCTAAATCATATAGATTGAGATGGGGGGCAGGCGATATGCTTGATTATCTCCTCTTGTACAATGAATTCTTTGTGTTTTCCTATTGTAATGTGCTTACCTCGTGATGTGTTTCCTGTTAAATATTTTGTTAATATTTATGTAGAGAAACCTTGTTGCTTCATTGGTGCAAGGTGATGAAGGAATCAACTTTTGCTGACATTCCTCTATTTATATCTCATTTAATCTATATTTCATATATATGTTGTGTAATGCATGTGACATTATTTGTAAATGTGCCTTTTTGTATTTTTATTGGGGATGATGAAAAATGATAGCTACCATTATTATTGTTCCCTATAATGTTGGCCCAAAAAGAATCTTCTTTATATCTCTTATGTGACCTTCTTCCATTGTGATTTTAGTTCTACTACCTTTGGGAGATGATGAAAGTTCATTTTGATATAATTCAGATATGCATGCGTTATCATATGATCATATTGACCCTAGAGTTAGTTCATCCCTTTTGTACTCTCTTTTGTTATGTGTTCCTTTCCCTTGGTTTTTACTTGCTTAGGGGCATCTCATATTGGAAATGTTTCTTTTGGGTGCATGTATGCTCTGTTAAAGCCATTTCTCTTGTTAAGGCATTTGCAATCACTTTAACGTAGGGACATACACTCTACTCCTTGTTTCATATTTTGCACACACATAATGATTCAATGCAATCTCTTATGTAGATGGATAAGGAGACAAATATTTTCTTATGTTCATCTTTGCATTATCATTCTTTGTGCATTATTTAGTGGAACCTATGACTGATCCTTCCTTCTTTCATTTGGTCCTTAAAGACTGGTCCCTTTTGATGGGTTGAATAGCATCTCATATCTTGATAGACTACTAATTCTATCTTTTTCAACAGTCTTTTCCCTTTACATGATCCATAGCAAGGAAATACCTTACTAGGTTAGTTGGTCATCTCTCTCTCTCTCTCTCTCTCTCTCTCTCTCTCTCTCTCTCTCTCTCTCTTGCCTCTTTTATCTTGGTTTTGGATTCGATGAGGACCTAAGTCACTTAGGGGATTGGCATTTCCTTGTCTCCTTTACCTTTATGATTTTTTTCCAATGCATTGATCCAATTTACTATGACCATGAATGTTTCTCATACTCCTGCTAAAGTGGGGGCTAAATGTACCATCCTAAAATGTTAGTACCCATCATTGGATGCTCAGTTAGAGCCTATTTTTGCAATTTTGATATTTCATGTCCATTATGCTTGATCCAGCTACCTATCTCCACCTAGTCCAACATCTTTCCTATCTTCCTATCTTCCCTTTTAAAATTTGGTGCTTTCTCCTAGGAACAAAATGGACAAGGCTTCTTATTCTTAGGCAAAAAATGCCTAGGGAATTTTTTTCCTTGAGGTTTTGGTCCAAATTTGAACCCCAACCTTGTTGCGATGTTTCAGTGGGAAATTAGATCCTGTGATTGGGATAGCTTAATTTTGAATCCCAAAATGTGTGATAAGTTATATAAACACCCTACCTCTCCTCATTTTTCATATGATATCTACACTCAAGAAACCAAGCAATCAAGTGAATTCAAGATTTGAGGGTGGGCATCCAAGATCTAGCATTTATCCAAGTATCCAAGGCATTTTTAAGGAAATATTGTCTATTGTAGCAACTATATCTCCCACGATTTCCAAGTAGATGAATTCTCAAGAAAGAAAGAAAATCCTATGTCCATTCTCATACATTCTTCTTCCATAGCAAGTGTTCAATCAGGCATAATGACATTGAAGATCTAAGAGTGACATTCATAAATCCATGTATTTGTGAAGAAATCCTTGATTCCTTTGTACATTCTAAGGTCAAAAAGTGGCATTCAAGCATCTTCATGAATTTGTGCAATCTCAATATCCATTCATGAAGGTATTAGAATGGTAGATCTAATATTTACCTTCATATTTACTTTCATTTATGAAATATTATTTCAATTTAAAATTTGATTACTATATATAGGGTTTTAAATAAGGAAAACCTCTTTCCACAACCTTTTTCCTATTTTTCTATGTGCATCTATAGGTTGCACAACTGTCATAACTTTTCTAGAAAGATCAGGATCTGTGGGATTAAAAGTCAAAATTTTGAGTAGAAATCCTAGGAACATAACGCCCTAGGCTTCTTGTTCTTGGAAACAAAATTCCCAAGGAATTTTATTCCTATCAGAAGACATTCATATTCAGTTTATAGATATATAGATTTTGGGATTCTGTGTCTTATCACTGCGTCTTTATGTCTACTTCTATCAACTTGTATTTTCCTGAAACTACTTAATTTAACTTATTTAGTCATCTATCTTGCATGATTAGATCCATTTCATTCTTAATCACATACAATGAAGGATCATTGCACTCACTTAATGCTTAAGTCTTACTTTATCCTATTCAGTCATCTTCCTTTTGATTGTGCATTAGGAAAAGGTGAACAAATTCATTGCATACCAAGTGCCTCCCCTTTTCTTATGGTCAAGAAGTTATATACTTATGGCTTTCTGAGGTTTTAACACTAAAAATATTGAGCCTAAGTTGGGTAATATATTCTATTGGATCTTGGATGAGTCCTCTTCTCTTAATCCAAAACCTATCACGCTCACCATTGTTTTGATTCCTTCTCTTTATTCTTCTTATGATGAGGATGACTCTTTTTCTCAAGTGTGTAATGAGAAATTAAGTAATATCGATAAGTAATTGGAAATTTTTCAATAATTTGTGAGTCAAGAACACTTGGGTGGATAGGCAATCCCTTTGATTGAATTTTTAACGAGGTTGATTCAAAATGAAGAACATGGTGTGGAAATATTATGTGGTTTTACTTATACAGTTAATGAAAACACTATTAAGATGTTTAGTTGTGTATAAGACCTTGGGTATTCCAATCCTCCAAATCAAGTTGAGATGTTCATGCCTATTCCTACATCTCTTCCTAATTTTCCTACATATATATCTTCTACCATTACTACCTCTACTCAAAATTTTAATGCTACACATGCTAGTAGTGTGGAAAATCCTACTTATCAATATGCTTATATGAAACCTTCAACAAACAATCCATTTATTTCTCAACCATCTCCTTTACATACTATCAAAATGGTACACATTTGAATCCTCCATCACAATCAAATATTTCTCAATTGAATTCATCAATTGAATTGACCACAAACCATTTGTTGCAAAATGTATAATCTTTACAAAAATAATTATTATCATGACCCAATACAAATTCATTACTCCTACATATTCCTACTCTAATATACTTTCCATTGATATCCTTCACACACCTCTCCCACAACATATTGAGGATCTCTATTTGGAGTTCAACATAGTGAACAAGGTATCCCTCATACTCATGAGAAAATATTTCAAACTTTTTGTAGTGACTTACACTATGAAAAAAGGCATCTTGAAAATTTTTCCTTTTTTTTCTAAAAGATGAAGCTTTAGAATGCCTTTGATTCTTTCTTGGTTATTCAATTCAAAAAATTTGCAATTGGCAGATACTTTAATTCAACATATTTAGAATAACACTGTCCCATAAGTTACTTTGACTTATTTAGTGTATTGTAGGTAAGGTGTTAAAAAATAAGTAACTACTTTCATTGGTAGATATAAACATTTGTATGTAACATTTTTGTATCCTATTGTTGATGATGATGTTCAAAGGATTTTCATTAACAATTTACAAAAAGACATTAAAGAATTTTTTTTTTTTTTTCTGATTGCACATCTTTCACACAATTTTTTACAACACCTTATAATTATTAGCTTCAAGTGAGCCAATGTGAACCCTCTTCACCTTTGAATCCATTTGATAAACATAGATGCTCATAAAAAAATTCAAAACTTTATAAAAATTGAAAGAATTTTATCAAGTTGAATAATACTAATTATTTTAATCATACTGGTACGCAAGTGACAACTACAAAAAATCTTGTCAAGTCTTAGTTTACTTTTAAATTCAAACATCTCAACTTCACATCTTTTTTTAAGGTATAGCATCATGCTTTGATTGCTTGATAATAATATGATGAAGCTTCCTCCTTTTTATTCTATAGAACCTTTTAAACCTTTTCCACCTTCTTCTGGCTAATTTTTTTTTTTGTCAATATCATCGTCAACCTATGCATGATAAAAATAAATGCTAAAACATAAAATCCAAGACCTTCTTTCTCAATCCTTTTCCTTCGCATTCCATCAATGTTGTTGAGCATAATGATAGAGGTTTTATATCTATTGATGATATATTTAATGAAGCCAACAATGTTCTGAACTTGATTAAACAACCTAAGCCTAAATATCAACCTTGCATTACGTCTGACTCAAGGGATATCATAAATGCACCTAATGGACCATTATACATTACTATGAAGATTAAAGATCAAATATCATGTGGAGTGCTCATTGATCTAGTATATATATGGTGAATGTTATCACAGAAGAACATCTCTATACACAACACTTACATCAAGATAAATATGATAAATGTAATGTTGTGATTAAAGTGCATGATGGTTTCACTTGTACCACTATAGGCTCAATCACCATTCTGGTAGAAGTTGGTACTAAGATCTTAGGTGTAACCTTTACAATTATCCCTACCTTGATTAAATTTAATGTAAAATTGGCACATGTTTTGCTCACTTACAGAAAATAAGTACCTTATTCTATCCATAAGTGTTTAAAGTTTCCTCACAATGTTAAAGTTATAATGATCAATCATAGTATTTAACAACCCTTACCTAAGTGTGTAAACTTTTCTTTTTATTACTTTTCGCATCAGAGACCTCAACCTTTGAAACCTTGTCAATAAATTGTCTTCCTATCTTATCAAAACTTCAAAGTCAACATAATTAATTCCTTAATTAAACCATTGAGGTACTCTTCAACTACTCTTGCAAATAATTCTTCATATATAAATATGAGTATAATTGTTTCATCTTGACATCCTGGACCAAGAATTCTTCCTTCTCCTATTTATCCTATATATTTTGTGTTTCACCTCCCAAGTGCTATAAAGGAAAAAGAAAAAAATCATCCAACACCTTATATCTCTCAACCTAGTGTGTTTTATTCATTCCTCTTTCTACTCCTAGAGAAAAGGTAGAAAATGAACCAATATTGAGTTATCCGCAACCTTCTTTACATAAGTTTTAAGTTGTAATAAATGAAATCATAACATGAGAGAACGTCAATGAAAATATTGTGCTAGGTCTCATGAACTTGCATCCAAAAATGATTCTTCACCTAAGTAGTCAAATGTTGATTTAATTCCAGTTTCCCAACGTTCACTCAATCTTAAAAAGGATTTTTATCTTGATCCACCTTGCCAAAGATTGAAGTTGTCTATGCATAATAATTCTTCTTCTTAATTTCCTCCTCACATTAGATCACAAAATATGATTAATTTGGATGATGATATTAATAATATTTTTGAGAGTGTTAATTATTTTGTTGATATGTTTGACTTTGTTGAGAATAATCATGAATTATCTCCAATATTTTTAAAAACCTTACCTCTAGCTCCTAGTGACACACATTGTACTTGTTTCACTAGTGATAGCTCGATCTATCATAGTTGTTGTATCCTCTTTAGTATCTTTTTCACCATCTATAAATTATGTTGAGTAATATTGGGAGGTAGATGATTCAATATACTATCTCATTTGTGCAATATATTCTCTTGTATGTTTTCTTTCATGTAAAATGATCGGGCTACAACACGATTCTTCGTGTGTCTTAGTGCTTTTCTAAGCTATGTTTATATGAACCTTATTTCTCTATTGGTACAATACAATGAAGGTACTGACCTTGTCATGATATTAATTCATTCATATCATCATTCTTCTATATGTTTTATACATTTTAAGTCATAAATGTTCTCTTTATTGTAAATGTGCTTTTGTGTTGTTGACTTATGGATGATGCAAAGTGTTGTGATATTTTTGGTATCTTCCATGTTGACACAAAAAGACTTTGTGTTGATCTATATGCTCTTCTTCTATTTTTATTGTAGCTCCACTATCTTTTGGGGATGAGGCCAATTCATTAAAATCATATTTGATATACATGATTTATCTGATGCCCAAAATGACCACATATAGTGGATCCCTTATGTTATTTTTCATGTCTTGTGATCATCACCTTTTATTTTTCTATTTTTAGAAATAGTTCATTATCATGATGTTCTTATATTTTAAATGTATGTATGCTACCTTAAAGAAATATTTTTTGGTAATTATTTTTGGAAACTTCCTGTTGTTCATATGTTGTATGTTATTCTATTTTATCTCCTCTATTTGATTTTTGGAAGTTATCATCTCCTTTTTCTAGTACTCCCTGAATATATACCGATCCATTAACTTTCTTATCATGATAAAAAAAAAATTGACCACTCTTCTCAACATGTTTTTGATATTTCATGTCTAACAAAGCTGAAATTTCTTTTGTACTGTGAAATTTTTCTTCCTCATCATCATGTTCATTGATACTTGTTTCCATACACATCTCATCAAGTACAAATTCTTCTCAACTTGATCCAAATTTTCTTCCTCCTCATAATCCATGCTATCTTCTTTCCCACTGAGATAATTATCAAGCATAAGGCCTTGTTCAATATTATCATAAGCCTCCTCTTTTCTGTCTTCATCATCCTTTTCTAATATATGAAAAAGGGGCTTGAAAACAGGGTCATATAGTGAGATTCTTAACTCCAAAAACTTTCTTACTAATTTCTCGCTTGAAGGCATGATGTCAGCTGAAATATCTTTTAAAATGCTTACCATTCTTATGAATAAATATGTTGTAGACTCCCCCTCAAATCTCTCCAAACTAAAAATGCATCCAAAGGAGACATGTAAGAGTCCTCTTCCATATTGTGATCCTAAATCTCGTCCTATTCATAATGTATGTCATCTTCACTTGCATCATGAAACATATCAAGAAACCATCGCTCAAATTCTCTCCATGATGAGATACTTTGTTTAGGTGTCATACTAAAAAGAAAACCTGCATGATCTGTCAATGATCTTACAAATAGTTTCATAATCACATCTTCTATATAGATATGACAATCTTCAATAAATTTACAAAATGCCTGCAAATGCTCCATTTGTGATTCTGATCCATCTCCACAAAATTTTGGAACAGATTTTTTTTAGTTTAAGAGGAAAATATTTATGACCACCAGGGATGTTATCAAAACTCAATGGTCTATATAATTCAATAATATATTTTGGTCTTGGGTCAAAAAATTTTGATACTTTATGTGAATTTGTATTTTGGTACATATTGAATATCTTAATTTGTAGTAACTTCTTTCTTTATACATCAGGTTCTTGTCAATAGAGTCACCACCTCTTTAAAGAGGAAGAATTTACTTATCTCCTTCTAGGTCTTCTCCCTCACTAGAGTCACTAACTAAAATGTTTTTTTAAATAGAGTCCCCACCTTCTTTCCAGAAGGAAAATACTTACTATATTCTGAGTTCTTTTCTCCTAGTAGAGTCTTAAATATATCACCAGAGCTTCTAGGTAAAATACAAAAATGTTCTTTTGAACAAATCCCCATCAGAGTGGCCAATTTGTTGGTGCCAAAAAATGATGGATTTTGTTTTGGCCAACTGACAGGTAGAATGGTGATGCACCACTTGATACCTCTAAAATTTTGGCCTAGTCAAGCCAAGGCTGGTAGACCTAATCGATCAACTGCACGCAAAAAAGTGAAGTTCCTCCCAAGGTGGTAAACAGTCCCTTCAAGAAAAAAAAAGAAATAACAATCTTCTAATAATCACTATGATCCTAATTGTAAGGGTTTGAAATAAATTATTTAATGATCTACAGACTACAAAGCATGAACTGATATAATAATTTCCAAATAATGATTAGATCAATGCCTTCTAAAAATTTGGGCTATAGAGTCAGATAAATTTTAATCTTACGTATGATCGGAGATAGTTTTAAAAAAATTTCTTTAATAAGACAAGACTATCATCTCAAGGGCTTCCACTCAAAATATAACTCAAACCAGATTACATAGTTAGTCTATCAAATTTAACTTTGTTCAAGAGACCGACACAAACAAAGGAATATTCACAGATCTTTCAGTTGATATTCAAACTGTATATTGATTTTGAGTTATAACATTCAGGGAATTTAACACAATGAAACACTTTATAAGATAGAATATCTGAAAGACTAATTGAAAAAATATAACTTATAACCACAAATAAAAAGAAGAGCACTTATCTTTATTGATATTAAAAAACTAGTACATTAGAGTTCATGTTGCAATTGTGATCAAATTCTATTATACAATGTGTTTATTTTCCCATTTTTTGTTTACATTTTACACCACATATATATGTGGATCAATGGTTAGGGTGAAGAGACACCACCCTATGTTAAAATTAAAAAACTTCTTTTGAAAAAACTAGTCAACAAACGAACTAATAACTACCTATCTTTTGGATTTAGCTTTGGAAAAAAATCCAAAACAAATTGTCCGAACATAAGATTTTTACTGGAGATAGGAAATTTGATTTTTCAAACTGGGTCTATTTTAGATTTTCAAGTTTTTATTGTTTTCATTCTCTGTCAATATCATCTTTGCAGAAGGTCAAAATTCCAGCATCTCTGAAACCTTCGCTTACAGAATTTTGATTGTTCCAGTCACAGAGCTTCCTTCCTCAATCCCTCAACTTTTAATTAAAAGGTAATATATTTTTGTATCCCACTTCATGTAATCCATCATGTCATCAATTATTGGGCATGGAGTTTAGGATGCCATTTTTAGAGTTTTATCACTATATAGGACTCTAAATTTTTCCAAAAATTTAGAGCTCCAACAATGTAGGCAAATGATTTTACATGGGGTGTAACTCTTCTATATGTAACACTTTGTGCACACACCACAAAGTTTGCTTTGTACACTTTGACTACACACCATGATATGATTGGTGTATATCATAACACCCATTTTTTAGTCTCATGTTAAATTTATGTTTGGTGCACACCGTAGCATCTATTATTTAATCATGTTCTCAGATTATGTTGCAATTTGAGGCTTTATTTTATAATCTTTATGTTTGGTGCACACTGCAACAACCATTTTGCATTCATTGTTTTTAGATTATTGGTCCAAACAGGGTTTTTCTTTGTAATATCTATAATCAACTATCATAACACACATTTATAGACTAATTTGACTCCTTTTGTTAACATGACTCATAGTAAGAAATCCTTACTAGACGAAGAAGTCATGTATCTTCCCATATCTTTTCATATGGCTCATAATAAGAAGCTCCTAACCAGAACTAGCAGCCATATTATCTTTTTCCTTATTGAATTCTCTATGTGTGCAACTTATTCTAATAATATTTATCCTTTTATCTTCATAGTTTAGATAGTTGAGATCCTAGGTGTTTGGAGGTTTGGTGTTTTATTGTCTCTTTAGTGTCTTGGTTAGCGTCTTTCGATGCTATTGTATAACTTATATATAGTATGAGCATAAGGTCATAACACTACTAAAGTGGGGTATAAATATAGTGGAATGAATTGTATCCTCATATAATTTCATACACATTTGGGGCTCACTTTGATGCTTCTCATTTCATGCCCTTGAATGCGACTAATTCTACTCAACAATGTCTAATTTTGGAAGTTCAAAATATTTTCTATCTCTCTAACCTTCTTCTAGCCCAAAAGGATTGGATTAGGATGCCTAGAACATGAGTCCCTCTAAACTATGACACTAGGCACCATACTCAAGCCAAAAGGGGCCAAAATTTGAAACCTTCAAAGATAAAAATGTTGAGCGGGAAATCACTTTTGATGTTGACTTTATTTGAAATAATTAAAAAATGTGAAGTTAGGTATAAGAGAAAGCCTCAACACCTTGTAACATAACACAATTCCAATTCACTTATCTCATCAAGTAATTGATCAAGTATTTCAATCATTTTCAAGCAAACAAAGGAGATGCCAAGCATTCAAGATGTCATCCATGATTAAGTGAATATGTTTTTTCCCTGAGTGAAGATATACATGAGCTCCCTCATAGAAACATTAACCTTTCATGAAGACTTCAAAGCAAGTATAATTCATAGAAAAAGGTATAACATTATAAATTTAATATTTTACTTTAGATTTAGTCTCTTGCATCTAGGGGAAATCTCTCTTATATACATTATTATTGTAGGTGAGGTTAATTCCTACTCGAGGCTTGACCTAAAAAAGCCCCTATATTTCCCAATGTCATTTTAAATATTCTTATGTTTAATTTTTAGGTCTAATAGAGAAAGATCATAAATCTAGAAAGTTCATACTTAGACAAAGAGATTCAAACATTGAAGTAGTAGAAAACTCTTGACACTACGAGTTATCTATATAGTTCGACACCTTTTTGACAAAATTTAAGGTATTTTATTAGTTAGACATCCTAATCTAGATTTCATTTATGATATTTTTACTAGACATATTTAGGACCAGGTTACCTAGCCACATAATCACACATTCCCAAGCCCAGATTTTGGTGATAATTTCCTTTCTAATGATTTATTCTCAAAGTTTGCATATATGTTATATAGATTTGTATTTATGTTGTTTATTGTTAAATTTACAATTTAGACCTAGTTCTTTCTCTATCTTTTCCAATCATATAAAACATAACTAAAGAATAATTAATTATTAATCCCACTAGTGAGCTCAACTCTTTGTAGTTGGCTTGAAATTGGGACAACTTGACTCTTCTCTAATATATTTTTATGTGAATGGGTTTGATTCCTAGTTTGGATGTTTAGATTAGTGAACCATATTACCCAATATCTACCACTAGTATCATCTCATAATATTAAAAAAAATGTATAACATTAATAATTAGTAAAATAATCGCCCATTTATGAAGCAAGATAAAATAACACCAAAAGAATTCAAAGACAACACATTGTTGCAAATGCTTCTTAGAATTGTGTGTCTTGCCTCTTGAGGATTATATGAAGTCAAAATTTAAAGATTCTTCTTGGTGAAGATCAAAAAATTTCAGACCCCATCTATATTGATAAATGGGAATGGTGAATTTATGTATGAGATCTCTCATTTTAAGGAAATATAATCTATCAATAAGGTTGAAAGGGAAGTATTAGCGTTAGGTATGATATTTTTATATTCAAGAAGGATAAATACTATTTATATTTGAAGTTCAATGTACATTAATGATCAACACCATACATAAAGGTTTCTATCCCAATTAAAGGTTGAAGTGTAATGTAGAAGAAGCTTTAGTATAAGGCTCTAAGTTTGGTAGATTTAATTTCAGTAAGTAGATATAATTAAAATATATTTTAATCAAGATCATATAATTACCCTCTTTACTCACCTTCTAACTTTTGGGTGATATTGGATCAACATTTGAGTTTAAGGCTCCTAAATATCCTAATTTAGTATAATAACTTTGGATTCCCTTCTAGGTTACAAAATGTATGTGTGTTTCTTTAATATTATAGTAGATATTAAAATATAAACTACTTGGAGTCCCTTACATGTTCATGTGAGTAAGGGTCTAATTTAATGATGCATGTGTGATACCCCTATTTAAATAGGGGTGTGCACTTAGTATCAATTATCTAAGTTACTATTTTCAAGTAGGTTGGTTAATAATTAGTTACCATATAGGTATTTTTAAAGTGTATTGTATTAGTTTGTGCTTCATGATTATTGTGCTAAATTGGGTAAGGACTTGATAGGCTTGTTGGTCACACATAATACGCGATGTCTAGAAGTAACAATGATCACGCGATTGTTAGAAAATGGTGTCGGAACCTTGAATTTACATAAGGTTACTATTTATAGTTAGTTTACAGTTGAGCATGGATTTTTCCCAAATTTTTAGATGGGTTAGATAAACACGTCGGTAAATTTTCATTGCAAGATCATGATTAGATTTGAAGATATTAAAGTTTTCTTTTTGGAAGTTGCTAAAGAAATTTTACAAAGTAAACTTTTAAGGCCTTAGAGGTTCCTAGAAATCTTGAAATTATTTGTAACTAGCATATAATATTATACCTTGATAGAGCATGTCACAAGATTTCAATCGCTTCAAATGATATGTCAATCAAACACCTAGTTCAAAAGATACAACGTTTGGAAGTTGCATCTCTTGAAATAAGACATATAAAAAATGTGTTGGACACATAAATGAGTTGTAAAAGGGAGTTACATGTGTTTATGTGTGTTTTGACACATCAGAGGATATCTTAGGTTGGAGATAAGATGAGCATCAATTTTTAGGTTGTTTTTAGCAAATGGTTTTGTTATAACATTCGATGATTTCTTGTATTGTATCTCCTATATATTAGGCACAAAAGCTAGAGATTTGGTGTAAGTGTATGATAGTTGTTGAGATGCTTTTGGATCTCTAGTTGGTTGTACTCTCATGGGAATTATTTTTTCTTTGTTTTTGAATAATATATTAAGCGGATTTTAGAGTGGGGTTTTTTCTCCTAAAAGGGTTTTCCCCACATAAATCACTATGTAGCGGTATGCATGTTATTTATGTTACGTTTATGTGACTATTGCAAAGATCTAAGAAAGTTTTTATATAACCCTCCTCTCAAGGTTAGTGTATAAGGAATTTTTTCCGCTACCTTAATTTCCTTATAGCTATTCCATGATTTTATACAAAATATTTCACAAGGAAATCAAAAGAGTAGAGGTCATCTCTGACATTTATTTTTAACCTTGGTTGTGTATTCCAAACTAGAAAACCATTTAGTGGAAGAGATAATAGATTTAAATTGTGTTTCTAAATCAAGGGATAGGAACTCAAGTGTTTGTCCTACTTTTGCCTAGTATTTATTTTAAAATTTTATACATTTAGTAAGTTTATTTATTGCATTATTATGCCCTATAATAAGATTAATTGGGTAGGTAATTTGAATCTAAGTCATTCATGCAAGATGTAACTATAGAGAAATGACAACACTGCACAACTTGTTGATCCCAAATATTGAAGTATGCAAACTCATTATCACATTAATAGTACATCTCTCTCAGCTGCAACACAATATAAAAATATATCTAATCCATTATGTAGTACACTAAAAATTCTCTCTGATGAAAACATTCAAAAGAAAAAAATATACTCCACATGTCAAATTTATGACAAAAATTGTGTAACATAGAATTTTATAGTCCTAAAAAGTAAGCACTTTCTTTTGTGTTCATTTTAGGACTCTTTTATCCCTCTTTAGTTTTCTCCTTATGATAGGACCTCACATTGCACCTATTTGCATACATAATTTAAATCAAGGTCCTATCTTCCCCTTTAATATTGCTCAAAACTCTAAGTTATCTCTAATCTCTAAGCACATTTCCCCATTTACCCCTCCATTCACATGATTAATTTCCCTCTTGGGCCTCATTTCAAGATTTGGATGCATTTATGAACAATTTTCCCGCTTATCTTTTCGATTCTCCCCAAACCACTTAACACCTCTTGAACCCTGCAACTTTCCTCAAACTTAGCACCCTCTGGGTATAGGTTGAACAAATTTTGACCTATACCTTGGGAGTTTAAATTTTGTGGGTTTTAGGCCCGGTGTAAGTTTTTTTCATTTTCTCGCACAATGAGGTCGACCTTTGCGAATTTGGACCCCAAAATCATTATAAAAGGAGACTTGTCCCCCTCATTTTGGCAACCACCTACTATTATGCAAGTGATCATCTACTCTCAAGAAATAAAGAAAGCTATTTATGCATTCAAGGAGTTGGAGCAAGAAATCATTCAAGTTCATCCATCCTCCGTCAAAGCATTCATGCATGTCCTTCCATAGATAAAGCTTCTTTCTCCATAGGAAGCAAAGGAGTTGGCCATCAAGGGAGGAGATCTACATTCATCCATTCAAGTATTCCTCTTATTCTCCTTTAATCCAATATTGAGGTGATTTACAAGAATTTACTACATAAGGTTTTTTCTTACATGATTTCCTTTTGTTTTCTATGTTGAGTCAAGGATATTTCATTAACATATTTGATTTCATATTAAGTAAAACTGCATCTATATGGTATGATATATTTCCATTATTAGATTTGATTTCTTCTACATGATATCATTTTCTTTATTTCAATTCAATGTTAATTCCTATATAGGGGCTTAACCAAGGCAAGTCCTCCCCCCCCCCAACAATTTCTCCTTCTCTCTTGTGTGCATGCGTGGGTCTAGAGTACATGTTTGCATATAGATTCGAGAACCCAATTGGAAGAAATTTATAGATCCATTTTCTATTCTGAACTCCAACAGTTTCAGGTATAGGTCAAACCTTCGACCTATACCCTAGCATTTTGAGTGCAGATTCTTGTAACAAAGCTAGAAAGACAGTCAGAAGACTTACCTAGAACAAATTTTTGTCTCTCATTTTGGTCATCTCACATACATGTCAAACCTTTGACCTATGCCTGGGTATAGGTTGAACCACTTTGGACCTATTCCTAAAAAAAAACAAAGATTTGCAGGTTTCAAAGTTGTAGATCAACGACTCTTGGATTCAGGTATCAGGGCATTTCGGGACTTTGTCAAATAGAAAATCAACATTTGAACACCTTCTTCCTCTTCCATTTTTATAGTACACATTCTTATTTCTATATCTTGTATCTACTTCAATACATTAGATCAGATCTTTTATTTTACCTTGTTACATCTTCTTTTAATCATAAACATAAGATTGTGTATCATACATAACAAAGAAGACCCCAAATCCTCCTTATCTAGATCTTGCATTTGTACCTCTTTATCCTTTGGGTTGTACAAATCATATTTGTCTTGAGGACCTGATTTTGGGTCATTCAATGTATATGTGATTTGGTGGTCTACCATTGATCACCATTTCACCATACAGATTTTGGTGAACCTGACGTATTTCATTTCCTCTTTTGACCTTGGTGTTGGATTTTATTTACATGTTCTATACCTTTTGATTGGGTAGTTAGATTTTCTTTGTGTCATTACATTGTGGGAATCTCCTTTGGATTATCTTGTCCCTATTACATTCTTATTTTGAGATCTAGTTGTGTGTTTGTTAACATGGAACTCTCTAAATTGGATTGGAATGCACTTACTTGTGTCATTAATTTTATTCTTACTTCTCTTTATCAAACACATGGAGTGCATAATAGATTCTTGCATTTTATTAGTTTTATCTTCCTTAATGGTGTTTTAGCATATGGCATAATCAGGTTAACAAATAAAATCCTTCCTTACAAGGCATATTTCAAGATCCTTATCAATAGTTCATGTCTATTTCTTCTTCATATTTTAACTCAATGCATGGGATATATAGATTACATAAGGATCTGTGTTAATGATCCTAGTGTCAACCTTCCTGATCTTATTCCCCATGTTCAAGTTCAACCTCCCAATGATCCTCAAAATTACTCTTTTCACAATCTTCAAAATATTATCCATGATTCATATGTTAGAAATTTTCTAGATGAATCCTCTTTGGATAATACTTCTGTTGGGATTAATGGGAAGCAGTACTGAGAGGGGAGGGGTGAATCAGCACCTCTAAATTTTTTAACACTTTTCACCTTTCTTCATTAGCAATCAATCTTTATTGTATTACTGACCATATCTGATGTTCTTTCTTGTGCATGTAGTATTAATTCATAAACTTAATTATATGCAACATTCATAGAAAAATTCATGAAAGTAATAGACACATAACACAAGATATGATATCATAGAAAAATCCTGTTAGGAAGTAAAAAATGCGGTGGGGATGACACCCACAAAACTTCACTATCTGCAGAATGGAAGGGAGCTGGTTAAGGCTTACAATTTGATCATTTCTGATGATCTACCATGTTAGGAGTATTAATGTGAAGACCTATTAGGATCTACTCTGCTAAGACCTTTAGTAAAACTATTAAGTGTCCACTCAATTAAGAGATTTACAATAGGATTGTTAAATCCACCTTCCTTGAAAGGATTTCTTAAGTGTACCCCACTTGTTAGAATGTGTACAATATGTTTGACCTGACTGTATGCAATATATAATTGCTGATTATAGATCCATTAAAGCTTACAATATATGAATATCACCTATAGTGATTGATTAATACCTTTTCCTACTCATCAGTAGCCTTTGTTCTTGTTCTTGAAAACTGATATGATCATTTTCTGTGCTTCTACATGAATTCTCTTGTCTGAACCTTAGATGCTCTCAGTGGATACAATCATCATCGAACAACATGTTCACAATTGATTGAGTATCTATTTATACAAGTTCTTTGACCTATTTTAGAATCACTCATTACAATGTTAACTCTAGATCCAAGGTATACAACTTGACCTTGTTCCTTTAGTTTACATGTTTTAAATCAGTTAAACCGATAAAAACAATAATAATTACATTTATTTTCCCTCACGTAATGGATTTAAAAACAAATCAAGAAGCTAAAGATAAAAATTTAGTGATTTATCTAACATGGAAAGTCAGATCCACTTTTTGCGGGATGTAATTGACTGTTGGTTCTTTATCATCGTGTAAACTGAAAGTCTGTCGGTGTTCCTTCTTTGAACTAATCATCAGGTTCCCTTCATCTGTTGGGTTCCACTCTTGATTGTTTCATTAGGTTGCACTATTGGTTACTCATCGGGTTCCTTTGTCTTTTCTATCATCAAGTAACACTGAATAGTGTTGCGTCGGGATGCTTTGTACTTAGCAGTATCGGTAACCTTGGCGTCAGGTAGTGTTGTGCCCTGTCTGTTGGTGTAGTATAAATAGATGGTATTTATCATGTTTTTCCTTGCATATACTAATGGAAAAATATAATGTCTTTAATCTCCCCCTTTTACATTAGTATCAACAACTGATATGTGCATAATACTAAAGTGTTTAGTATGTACACCATGTATATATCCTTGTCATTATATGACTCCCCCTACCTGTATGCATTAGTATAGTATAAGTATATGTACAATATGTATACTTGCCTTTGTACTATACATTCTCCTTTTTGTTCTTTCCTTGTTCTAATGATTGACTGTACATATCATTTCATCCTTTCATTTCCCTTTACTGATTGACTGTACATATCATTTCCCCCTTTTTTGATACTCATGACAAAAATGTACAACTTATAAGTTGTCAAAAATGTGACAAAAATGTGTAAATTATAGTGTGTCAAGAATGTGGGAGTGACTGTTCTTGATATCTTCTATCAGTTTCTCCCATTTTTCTTTGAGGAGCTCTAGTGGCATGTGCTCTAGCTCAATCCTGGCATGCATATCATCAATGTTGTCTAAGACAGACATTTCTTGGGTGGAAATGAGTGTTTTTGCCTCTGTCATATGCTGTTGCAGTAATGTGAGAGTTGGAAAAAGTTGAGCTTGTAGCTCATTCACCTCATCTCTGAACATTGTTTCTGCAATTTGTATATCTTGTCTCAACTTCCTAGCTTGCTTGAGCTGGTCTTGGTGTAATTTGATTGCATCTTCATTGTTTGTTAGACCTTGTGCACTATCTTGAAGATCAACATCAATTTGTGCTATCTTGTCGATATACTCCTTTGTGAGTTGATCTAATGTGCACAATTTCTGAATTAAGGTTATAGCTTATGAAATTATTGGGTCTAATGTGCTTACCAATTTAGATAGCTTTACCTTTTGCAGTGCCACTTCTTGGCTTATCTTCTCTGCTAACTTGAATTCATATTTCTTTTCAAGTCTAGCTTCTATATCCTTCTCAGCATCTATGTTTTGTGATGTGATAGCGTTGGTGAGAACCACTCATTGATCAAGCATGGGAGTTATTTGACAAACATCTATATCAGGTACAATTTTATGAAGGATTCTTCTTGCAACTTCAAGTACCTTTGCTTCTTTTGTGGCTTTTCTCAGCTTATCCTACATAGCTTTCCTTTCACAAAGTCTAGCATACTTTGTCAACTTAGTAGGATCCAATGTTCTAGGATCACATACTGGAATCTCAATTATTTCATCCAGAGTGACTGGATTCTTGTTCTTGCTCTTCTTCTTCCTTGAGATTTGTGTAGAAGCAGATGTATGAACTACCATTGCTAGTTCATTTGTTTTCTCTGAGGCACTCAGTGAAGGCTTGGTAGATGAAATCTCTCGTGTCTTCTACTCAGATTTCACCTGTCTATTAGGTGAAGATGTCTCCTCATCAACCTTGGGTGTTTTAGTAGAATTTTCTTCAGTTTTCTTTTGTCATTCATCTTGTATTGCTTCTTCACTCTTTTCCTTTTTCTTATCGTCTTCTGCTTGTTTTCCTCCTTCTTTATTCTGATCAGTAGACTTGTCTTGCTGATCATCAGTAGCAGCTTGTTTTGCAGTTATATCTTTTGATTCATCTATTGTATCCTTTGTTTCTTCATCACCCTTGTCTTTGGGTATGATTGTATTTGCTAGATTCTTGAATTCCTTCTAGCAGATTGATGACCTTTATCAATACTGGCATATTATTTTGCATGCCCACCTGTGCTGCATCTAGAGTTGTGTCCTCGTCGGTTTGAGCTTGTTGAGCAGTGACATCTTCATCCTTTTGGATTTGTTCTGAAGGGTCCAATCCTGTTATGTCAATGATTGAAGTGTCTGGCCTTGTCTCATCAACAACATCCATGTCCTTATTTCCTTGTGTCTCCAATGCTTGTTTCTTTTCTTTATCCTTAAGAGATATGAATATAAGATCATCATCCTTCTGTGGATCTTTATCAGAATCATAGTGAGTGATATATTGAATATCAAGATCATCCATGACTTTATCTAAGTCAATGGGCTCAATATCTTCAATATTATCCAAAGAAATGTACTCTGGACTTGATTTATCTTTCTTCTCCTCTGTATGTGGTGTCTCAGTGAGATGTAATTGATGTTCACAACTTGTTGATTCTGCGGGTAGATGAAGAATTTGTCTCCATTTAGCATCTGTCATGTTGTCCAGCTCTATAAATTTATCCTAGAGCACCTTGTAAGCTCTTATCTTTGCCACAAATTTATTGGAATGCTTTTTCATTATTTCTTTTATGTCTTCCACTTTGGATTTGAGAGGCATGAGTGTGACAATTACCCTCTCCATTGCTTCCTTTTCGTTGTGCAAAGCATAAGACCATTGTTGTGAAATTCTGTCACCCCGTTCTCTGGGTATTTTGTTAACAAACTCAATTGGTACATATTTGAACTTGACCATAGCTCTAATTATTGCATGTTGTATTTTATGTTGGTCCTCTAGCTCCAATTTTTCCCATTTTTTTATTTTTCTCTTAGTCATGGTACCTGTTGCTGCAATTGAATCAACAATTTCATCCATTGTTCTAGGGGCTAGTTTTTTCTTATCTACATCAGGCTCATCCTGTTTTGAAACTTCAATGTCATCTTTGGTCATGACCAGTCTTTTCCTCCTTTTGGTAGGTGTTTGTTTCTCTATTTTCTACTTCCTCTTATAGGTCCTCACTTGACCTTTCTTTAGAGGTGTAGTATCTTTTGTTGTTTGGCTCCTTGTCCTCTGAGCTATTGTGGTCCTTGGTTTCTTGGTTGGAGGTGGAGGTACATTAGACTCTATGGCCTCAAAATTTTATCCTTTCTCATCTTTCTCTTCACACATGGCACCCTGTTCCTTGGTGTCCTCTATTTATTCTGTCTCCTGCTCATTAATCGAAAGCATCTTCTCAAGATTCTTCACCATATTTTTTTTCTTGTTGACAGTCTTCTTTATGACTAGGCCTGATTTAATCTTAGACTTTGCCTCTTCATATGTGCCAAATCTTGGTTTCTTACTGTCAAGTGGTTCATTCAACAGTGCATGAATTGCATTTGTTGCTTGATCTATGTTAATTTCATAGTCAAGAGGTGGTAACCAGGCTGTCCTTGGTAAAACTGGTTTAATGTGAGTGAAATATGTATCCACCATAAAACATATTTCATCCCTATGCTTTTTAATCAATTTTTTAGGGATCCTTACTCTTTCCATCATCTTTTCCTTGAAGTCAAGGAAGTATTCAGTCATCACTGAATCAAATTTGTCACCTAGTGACTTGATATAGTCATTTATTTACAATGTGATTGGCTTGGTAGTTTCCCACTTCACTTTTCCAACTGAAGGAAAGCATTCTTGAAAATAAAAGAATATACATATTATAAGTGAGCCTAACTTACATGTGTTTGTCTTGGTAGACCTGATAGTTGTCATATTCTCGTCAAGTTGCTCCAGTAGGATCTCACATAGATCCATTTGTATTCCCTTCGTGACAATCTTGTAAGTTGTGCTTATTTCTGTTGATGCTATGTTGTGTAGCCTTCTCGCTTGAAAGATTTTGTACCCTATGGCACATGCACCGAACCTCAGTTCCTCATTTGTGAGGGTGTTCACCTTAAGTCCTCGGTTATCCCATACAACATTGGTGAGTTTCTCAACTTCTGGTTGAGAGGGATGCTTGTGTGCTTTTGGTTTTTCGGTAATAGGGTAACCAGTTACATCATGTAACACATCCTTTGTAATTTTCTTGGGTCCATCCAACCATAGCTTCTGATCATGCATTCTGCTTAGCACCAACCTAATCCAGACGGTTTTGAAAACCCTCAGAAAATATAGGGCATTTTTTATCCCTTTTACTTGAAAGTGCTTGTGTTCTTCCTTTAGGTTCCCTTAATCATCACACAGCTTCTTGTAAGCTTGATCTATCTCCAGATCACCAATCTCAATGATCTTGTGGTGGATATATGACTTGACATCTTCTATCAACAAAACCCTAGGTGGAATTTTTGAAAATGCGCCAGAATCATCGGGTTGCGATGCAATCTCTGGGCATATCTTGTATTTGGTTCCACACAAGTGCTATTCTTGATCAACTTAACAAAATTATTCTTATCACTCTTCAATTTTACTATTCTTGAAGTGGTTGCCATTGTGTTTCAAATTTATGGCTTTTTCAAAAATAATAACAGAGTTCTTCGGTACTTACTTCGATTCATGTAACTTGTGAGTGATATGTTTGGAGTGCATTGGATCGAGTTGAGGATGCTCTGCTAACTTCTTTCTTTTCGCTCTGCTCTATTTTCTCAATTTGTGTGTGAAAAATGAAGTCCATCCATACAGTATTTATAGAATTTTGCCCTAAGTCTGTCATAAATGCTCAACAACTCATCGGGTCATGAAGGCAGAGTTCATCGGGAAGACTCTCAAATAACTTAGCCTTTTTATGTGTTGACCAAAAATTATCAAAAAGTGTAGACAGCTCATCCTTTTATGTTCACCAATGATTTTTGGTATGTGTTTACCGACGGGGTTGTTTTCTCAGAATTATAACAAGTAACATAATATGCATCTTTATTCATGCAAATTTTGACTATCTATCAATTTGTATAATAGAACAGATGCAAAATATGACTTGGTGTAGTGCAGTTCCATACTTACTTGTTCATCTTTAGGCGGGGGTGGTGATGTCACTAGATCAATGGGATGAAGTGTCACCAATTGCATTGCTTGGTCCAAATTCCTCAATGGTTGAAGCTTTCCTCCACATTTGTTTTCTCATTTTCTTGATGTCTTCAATGGTGTTACCATTTGCAAAAGTGGTGGTTTCTATTATTCGGTCTTTGTTGTCCTTCTTTAGATGTCCAACCTTATGACAGTGTAAGCATGCCATTCCTGGGTTGGTCCAGCCTCTAGACCTTTTGGTCCATGTTCTCATGCAGATTGCAGCAATGTGACCATATCTACCACATGATGTGTAGTTTATCCATGTATTATAGTCCCAAACATATGAATTACTGAATCTTCTCAGTTTATATGCATTTTCTTCATTTTTTCGGTTTCCATGCTTCAATTTTCTTCTTCCTGCTTTCAAGATATGTGTGCCCATGCATTTTTTAGGTGGGTCAATACTTTTCCATATAGGTTTGCTTCTTTGGTTCTTTCACCTTTGATTTACATTCATATGATTTATGTCCTTTCTTGCTACATTTATAACAATGTCCTATGAATGTAAATGTAGATTTAGGAATACCTTTTTCTTTGCTCCTGCAAACATTTGAGGTGTGGCCTTGCTTTCTACATTGATTGCATGACAACTTCCTTGGTCTAGGATTGGTGTAGGCATCTTTTGGATGAACTTTATTTGATGACTCTCCATGTTTGGTGTACCCTAGTCCAGTGTTGGTGTTGGGTCTTCTTTGTGTGTTCAAGAATTCATCCATCCTTGTTGTACTCTCTTCAACTCTCTTAATCATGTCATTATGTTGTTGTTTAATTCTAACCTCATGCTTTAGTTTTTCATTCTCTTCTCTTAGTTCACCGATAATCTGTATTCTTTCAATGAGTTCCATATTCATTTTGTTTTCTTCTTGACTCATAAGAATAATCTGATTTGTTACCTCATGGTGATGCTCTATAAGTATTTGTATCTCAGACTCCTTTTCTTGTAGCTTTTATGTGATCTTTCTTCTATCATCAATAGCTAGTTTTCTCACTTGTTCAGATTGCCTAGAATTGTTCATGACATCAATCATCCTTACCATCTGTGTCTCTTGACCAATTTTTAGAGATTTGACTTGTCCAGCCATATGTAGATTGATTTCAGTTAGGCTTGTGATGCTTTGTTCTGATGTATCTGATGCCTTGCTTGTATTTGATCCTGAAGAATTAAAGAAATCTAGAATCTCTTCCTGATGATAATCTGTCTCATTATAGTGAGAAGCCATAGTCTTTCTTTTATCTAGCAACTGTCTCATATTGATTCTAGCTTCTTTATACTATTCATAGAACATCTGAATTTTAATCTTTTTATTCTCAATATTTTTATCAAGTTTGTACTTCTCCATTGTATGATCTTTTCTCTTAAGCGTTTAAGGTTTCCAAGAAGAGAATTAGCTATGATACCAATTTTTGGGAGTAATGGGAAGCAGTACTGAGAGGGGAGGGGTGAATCAATACCTCTAAAACTTTTAACACTTTTCACCTTTCTTCATTAGCAATCAATCTTTATTGTATTACCGACCATATCTGATGTTCTTTCTTATGCATGTAGTATTAATTCATAAACTTAATTATATGAAACATTCATAGAAACATTCATGAAAGTAATAGACACATAACACAAGATATGATATCGCAGAAAACTCCTGGTAGAAAGTAAAAACTGCGGTGGGGATGGCACCCACAAAACTTCACTATCTGCAAAATGGAAGGGAGCCGGTTAAGGCTTACAATTTGATCAATTCTAATGATCTACCCTATTAGGAGTATTAATGTGGAGACCTGTTAGGATCTACTCTGTTAAGAGCTTTAGAAACACTGTTAAGTGTGCACTCGGTTAAGAGATTTGCAATAGGATTGTTAAATCCACCTTCCTTGAAAGGATTTCTTAAGTGTACCCCACTTGTTAGAATGTGTACAATATTTTTGACCTAACTGTATGCAATCTATAATTTTTGATCATTAAAGCTTACAGTATTTGAATATCACCTATAGTGATTGATTAATACCTTTTCCTACTCGCTAGTAGCCTTTGTTCTTGTTCTTGAAAACTGATATGATCCTTTTCTGTGCTGCTGCATGAATTCTCTTGTCTAATCCATAGATTCTCTTAGTGGCTACAATTGTCATTGAACAACATGTTCACAATTGATTGAGCATCTATTTATACAATTTATTTGACCTATTTTAGAATCACACATTACAATGTTAACTCTAGATCCAAGGTATACAACTTGACTTTGATCCTTTAGTTTGCATGTTTTAAATCAGTTAAACTGATAAAAACAATAATAATTACATTTCTTTTCCCTCACGTAATGGATTTAAAAACAAATCAAGAAGCTAAAGATAAAACTTCAGTGATTTATCTAACATGGAAAGCCAGATCCACTTTTTGCGGGATGTAACTGGCTATCGGTTCTTGATCGTCGGTGTGAACTGAAATTCTGTCGGTGTTCCTTCTTTGAACTGATCATCGAGTTCCCTTCATCTGTCAAGTTCCACTCTTGACTATTTCATTGGGTTTCACTATTGGTTACTCTTCGGGTTCCTTTATCTTTTTTGTCATCGGGTAACACTAAATAGTGTTGCATCAGGATGCTTTGTACTTAGCAGTATCGATAACCTTGTCGTCGGGTAGTGTTGTGCCCTGTCTATCAGTGTAGTATAAATTGATGGTGTTTATCGTGTTTTTCCTTGCATATACTAATGTAAAAATATAATGTCTTCAACTTCTTCTTCACCACCTAGCAAGAATGAGAATAATACTTCTCCTAAAAATAATATTCCTCCTACTATTCCTCCTTATACCACACATGATAATACACCTCAAGATGAATCACCTTCTCCCTCTACATTAAAATCTACTTATACTACAGGATATGATATCACCACCCAAAATGCTTATAAAGGTTTTGGGTTTGGTATTAATGAACAAGGTATTAAAATTCCTATTAATCCTCCTCAAAAAGATTATAATGGTGGTTTAGGTTTCATTCCTCCCACTAATCCTTCTCCAAACCAATTTCCTAACGATCCTATGATAGAAATACATAACTCTCATTAACCTACTATCATTCAAAAACTAAAATAAATTTTTGATTCCTTTGATGAACATCAACCTCTTGATTTCCCTCTGCCAATCATAAATGATGTGCCTTTATCCCCTCACAATGATCCTAAGGAGCATCATGTTCCTCATGTTTATCATTTTTGTCCATCTTCATATCAACCAAACTTCCTCTTAAGATTATTTTTCCCACTTCAACTAATACTACATCTCATTATGATGATCACTTACCTTTGGAAAAAAGAATCTATTGGAGTCTGAAGTATAATCCTAAAATTATATTTACTTATACAAACCTTTCTAGACACCAAATACCTATTAAGGGTTAATTCTTATGTTTTTACCACCATACCAAAAAACATTTACTTTGTGATTGTGTTTGGTTTAGAGAATTTGTTCAATAATCCATTGATATAAATCTTATTCATTCTACTCTGGATATTCTAGGTTTTCTTCATACCAAACTTTACAATTAGCATTTCTTTCTCCTATTATTTTGCACTCCATTATACTTTGTGTGATGAGCATGAGGGAAACATAATAGGGATTCCCCCTTGACTCTCTTAAATGGGGATAAATGGTGTTGGAATTATGATGGATTTTTTAGTTGAGTTGATGAGTTTGAGTTTGTCATTTATGGAAGCTACACAACTCTATTAGATTTGGTGAATAGGTTGCAGATACCGATCGATAGGATGAATAGGTGAAAATTTTTATGCTAAGTGTTTTGACTGGTTAACAAGGAGACAATAACATAAAGTATTTTGAGTAGCGGTCAATTTTGCGATCAGATTGGGAGGTCCGATTGTTACTAGAGGATCACTATGATTAAACAAGTTCAGATGTACAACTACCATAGTTAACTCAATGTTTTGTGAAAATTATAATTTTGGTGTTGTGTTCAGTATGAACCGGTTCAGTAATCGATCGATCAGATGGTCAAGAAGGTTTAGTAATTTTCAATGTTTTATAATAACTACTTGTATTACCTTTTGGACCGACATGTTAGGTATGATTGGTGTTGATTTTCATGAGTTAGGTCAATCCTTTGTGCTGACTTGTGAAATGTTTTTCAAGTCTTAATTGAATTAACAACAATAATACAAAGGCAAGATAAATCATATGATTGGATTGTATATGATAGGAAAGAAGTGCTATTCCAAGATCAATTGGTGGAGTTCATTTCTCAAGGCTAAATTAATAGGTTAGCAGTTTAAATTCCTTAACAGGGTGGACTTTAAAAGGTCTTTTGTATAAATTCTTTAACAGGTGGTGTAGGAGCACCTAGGCTAACTCCTATTTTAAATTTTGGTTGTGGCTTGTACTGACCTTATCCAGGTCAGGTATATTTTCTTATACCTTAGAAGGTCTTGTGAGTTTGTACCTAGGTGGATTGGCTAGGATCAATCCACTCTAGTTGTTTTTGCTTTGTTAGTGTTTAGTGCTAGAAAGCCTAAAAAGTGGGAATTCGGGTCTAAAAGGCTTAAATACTTAGGAAGGACTAGAAATTATCCTAAAATGGCCTCTATGATGTTTCTACATCATTTCATATAGGTTAGAGGTCATTAGTTTATGTTTTAGGCAAAAATGTAAAAGTTATCAAAATGTTGTCATGACAACATTGGCAAGATTTGATTCCCTTCAATGTTTGAGGATGGTTAGTTATTGTAACCACCTAAAAACATGGGGAAAACATACAATTCCACGAGGAGACCCATTTTCTGAGGTTGGCTGATGTGGAGAATATTTTTGAATGTGAAAGAAGTTACTTTGTCTATTGTTCTTATGCACTCTGAATGATTTTTGATAGTTAGTGCTCTTGAATAGATTGAACCACTCAATATTGTGTTGGATTTGTGTAGTAGGGATAGTTACATTATATATTTTTTGGTTTTAAGTTTCTAGGTGTTCATTATATTAGTTTTTTAAATTCTTTTCTTGTTTAGTAGTTTTCTAGTGTTAACAGAGTAGTTTAGTGTAAAATGGAACCCCCATAGATCTCCACCATGAATTTCATCACAAACATGAGGGATATGGTAGGGGATCCCTTTTACAGTGTACATATGGAGGGAAGATCTCAGAGAACTAGTTTAACAAATTTTAATGGCAAGCCCTAGGCGAGTCCAGAGTATCCAGTTAGGTGTTTGCCAGTGTACTAATGGTGTTTGAATGCAAGGTTGTGATTGGAAGAATGAAAGAAAGAATTTTTTTGTAAGAAATGAGGTTATACAGACACCTCCTAGTAAGATCAGGCCTTGTCTAATCCATTGGGATACATTTCCAAATAGAAATTGCCAAACTGAACCAGAATAGCCCAATTTGCCCTATTTGCCCTTAATTCTAAGAATCCACTGTACGGAGACCTTATAACCCTAAGACCTAGAAAATATCTCATGTCTTGGAAAAGGGTATCAGAATATCATTTTTTTATGGGGTTGTTTTGGATTATTTTGAATCAAGTGGGAAAAACTAGTCAATTAGGTCTAGAAGGAGTATTAGGCCTAAAAGACCAAATTCACTAAGGGTCTTCAAATGGTTTGGGAAAGTCTTGATACCCTACCCTAATGGGATCAAGTGAAGCTCAATAAATATTACAAGCATGGATTATACCCCCTACAAACACTTGTTAAGGGAAAGAGACCAAAAGGTACTTGGAGTCATCCAAGAAGGAGTATAGGAGAGAAGTGAAACTTGTTGATAGATACCCCTAAGTGAAGGACAAAGGATATCATCTCTTAGAGAGGTTTTGTAGAAGTCCTAAACTAGAATTGGAAGGACTTGGAATATCCTAGAAGTAAGTTAAGGGTCTTTGGAAAACTAGGAACAATTAGAGTCCTAGCATGTTTGTACAAGCACACTTAGGAGTTTCTATCTGATTGGTATCAGAGCCAATAAGATTTGGCTTATGGTGAATGTTTCAACCAAAAGAGTCAGTAGGAGAGTCTAAAATGGTGAAAAATTTAGAACTTGCAAAGAAAGTGGATGAGAAAGAAGAAGAAAATAAGTTTCTCAGAGATAGATTAGCCCAATTAGAGTATAAATTAGATCAAGTGGAAGATAAGACTGAGGAATTCAAGGATAAAGTTGAAGGAAAGAGTAAAGAGATAGCCATAGATGATGAGGTCCCTGAACCAGACCCTATCCTCACCGAAGAACCCTTCTTGAAAGCCTTAAAATCCTTAATTGGAATGGCATTGGAAGGAATCCCAATCGTTAGTGGGAAAATGGAACCAGAAGTAGTCCTAGATTGGATTGAAGGACTTAAAAACCACTTTGAGTGTGATGGGATAACATAAGCCCAAAAAGTAAAAGTGGAAAAGGAAAGACTTAGAGGGTCTGCACTCACTTGGTGGAAATTCATCCAAGATGAGAGGGAGAAATAAGGAAAGAAACCCATAACCACTTGGAAAGCTATGGTAGCCAAAATCAGATAGGCATATGTGCCAGAAGATTATAAAATTTAGTTGCATAAGAAAAGGCAAAGTTTAAGACAAAAGGAATTAGATGTCAACTCTTACACTAAGGAGTTTCAAAGGTTGTGTATGAGATCAAGAGTTGCATAAGATGAAATTGTAAAGGTAGCTAGGTACCTCAATGGTCTAAGATGGACTATTCAAGATGAATTGAGTCAACTGACTCCCACCATAGTTAAAAGATGCCACCAAATTGTAGTTAAGGTGGAAGAAAAATTGAAGAAGAAACAAGACACAAGCAATACTAGAGGCAGAGGAAGAGGAAGAGATGGCAAAGGCAAAAGAAGTGGATATGGTGGTAGAAATTTAGAAGCAAAGAGTCAAGGAGAGACTAAGCTTAATGAATAGCAAGAGGGAATCTCAAATAGAGGTGGCTTTGATAGAGGATGAGGCTATAATAGTAATTGGAGAGGAAGAAGTAATAGCCAAGGAAGAGGTTCTTACATTTCAACCATGAAATGCTACCATTGCAACCAAATGGGACATCCTGCCTATAGGTGTTTAGAGAAAAGTTATACTTCCTAAGGGAGTGATAAGAGAGTTAATTTTGTTTAAGAAGAATCTAGTGGTGGTAAAAAACACCTTGAAGTACCCATAGAGTCAGAAGAGGGAGAAAATCTGATGATAAGGATAACACTAATTAAAGAACCAATGAAAGAAGAACCAAGCTAGAGAAGATCACTATTCATAGTGAAATGAAAAATGATGGGTAAAGTGTGTAAGATCATCATAGACTCGGGGTCTACTAAAAATATTGTGTCAGAGGAGGCAATTGAAAACTCAAAATGAAGAGGATTCCACATAGTAAACCATACAAGGTTACTTGGTTGAACAAAGGACAACATGTCCTTGTGAACGAACACGCATGGGTGGAATTCTCTATTAGAAGGTACACAGATAAGGTACTATGTGACATCCTACCTATGGATGCATGTAACCTTTTACTAGGAATGCCATGGAAATTTGACAGACAAGCCATGCATTATGGAGCAAAGAATGCGTATTATTTCAAGAAAGATGGTGTGACTTTCAAAATATAGTCACTGTTAAAAGAAGGAGAAGTGAAGTCCATAGGCCCTAATGTTCTATTGGTGAGTGAAAAGGATTTATTAGAAGCTCTAGAATAAGGAGAGGGAGTAGGATATGCTTTAGTTTTGAAGCCAAAGGAAGAAGATGCAGAGAAGATAGTAAAGAAGACAGCGAGTCCTATAGAAGTGCAAGAGTTTCTAAAGGAATACAAGGACATTTTAAGTGATGGGAAACCAGCTAGCCTACCCCCTAAGAGATATATTAGCCATCAAATTTAATTTATCCCAGGAACTACCCTACCTAATAAATCCTCTTATAAGATGACCCCTTAACAAAATGAGGAAATCGTCGAGCAAATCCAAGAAAACCTAAACCAAGGCCTCATTAGAAAGAGTATAAGCTCATGTGTTGTTCCCACTATCCTAGAAGCCAAAAAGAGTGGTTATCATCAAATTAGGGTCAAGGAAGGAGATGAATGGAAGACTTCCTTCAAAACCACATAAGGTTTATATGAATAGCTTGTAATGCCATTTGGGCTATAAAATACCCCATCCACATTCATGAGGCTTATGAACGAAGTTCTCAAGGACTACATTGGTAAGTTTGTTGTAGTGTATTTGGATGATATCCTAATCTTTAGTAGCACTAAAGAAGAACATTTAAGGCATCTGTAAATTGTGTTTAAGAGATTGCATGAAGAAAAGCTAATGATCAATCTAGATAAGTGTGAATTCTTAAAGAAGGAGCTAGTGTATCTTGATTTTGTGTTGTCTCAAGGAAACCTTAAGATGGATCCAAGCAAGGTAGAAACCATCATCAACTGGCCTACCCCCAAAATTGCAACAAAGGTGAGAAGATTTCATGACTTAGCTCAATACTATAGGAAATTCATTAATCAGTTTAGTGCAATTTGTGCTCCTATATTGGATACCATAAAAGGTGGGATGAAGATCAAATTTGTATGGAATGAGAAAGCTAACCAAGGATTTGAGTTTTTGAAGAAGAAGATTTCCACTGAACCTATCTTAACACTACCAAGTTTTGATAGAATCTTCACAGTTGAGTGTGATGCTAGTAATGTTTCTATTGGGGCTATTTTAAGCCAAGAAGGAAGACCGGTGGCTTTTCACAGGTAGAAGCTCAGTGATGAAAAGGGGAAGTATTATTCCTATGACATAGAGATGTATGCTCTAGTCCAAGCACTAAGGAAATGGAGGCACTATTTGCTTTCCAAAGAATTTCTCGTGTATTCAGACAACCAAACACTTAGTTTTCTGAACTCCCAAGACAAGCTCAGTAAAAAACACATGAAGTGGGTGGAGTACTTGTAGGCTTGCACCTTCCACATCAAGCATAAGAAGGGATTGCTAAATAAAGTAGCTGATGTACTTTCTAGGAGACTTCTGACAGTGTAAGAAGTACAATTGCAGAGCATAGGCATTGAGATTTTCAAGGACTTATATGCAAAGAATAAATACTTTGAAAAGATATACAAGGTATGTAAAGAACATTAGAATCATTTCCATGGAGAATTTTCTGATTATACAATGCACAGTGATTTTTTATTTAAAGGATTTCATTTATGTGTCCCTAGGGGATCAGTTAGGGAAAATCCGATTCAAGAGAAGCATAATGGGGCACTTAGTGGTCACTTTGGAGTCAATAAGCCCCAAGAGTTAGAGTAGAGGTTTTATTTTTGGCCTAGGATGAGTCTAGATATCAAAAATTATGTGGAGTATTGTGTAGCGTGTTAGAAAGCCAAGGGCACATCCTCCAATGCAGGCCTTTATCAACCTCTCCCCATTCCATGTAGACCTTGGGAATGCTTGAGGATGGACTTTGTTGTAGGATTGCCAAGGAAAAAACAAGAATTTGATAGTATATATGTCATAGTAGATAGATTCAGAAAAATGGCACATGTTTTCCCTTGTAAGACTCTACATGATGCTTGTCACATTACACATCTTTTCTTCAAGGAGGTGGTGAGAATCCATGGGTTACCCTTGAGCATAGTTTTAGATAGAGATACAAAATTCATGAGTCACTTTTCGATGACACTATGGAAAAAATTAGGAACCAATCTATCCTTTGGGTATGGTTATCACCCTTAGACAAATGGTCAAACTGAGGTAGTGAATAGAAGTCTAGGGAACCTATTTAGGTGTGTCACTAAGGAGTATGGTCAAGCTTGGGACCAACTGTTGGGACAGGAAGGATGTGCTTACAATGATACAATCAACATGACCACTGGAAGGACTCCATTTGAAGTTTTCTATGGACTGAATCCTAGAGGGATATTTGAACTCAAAGAGTTAAATGATGGAGCCAAAGGGAGTGTCTATGTAGAAGACTTTGCACACTCCATGAAAGAGGTGCATGAATCAGTGAGAAAGACTTCGACAGAGAACACTGCAAAGATTAAGCAGAAGGTGGATGAAAGGAAGAAGGAAGTACAATTCTAGGTGGGGGATATTTTAATGGTCCATTTGAACAAGGAAAGGTTATAGAAGGGAGTTCCAAACAAGTTACAGATTAGGAGATTAGGACCATGTACTATTCTAGCCAAATATGGAAATAATGCTTACAAAGTTGAACTCCCTGAGGATATTGGTTTGTCTCCAGGATTCAATTTTGTAGATCTGGTCCTTTATAAGGGGCCTACTCCAAATCTAGATCAGATTATTACTAAAGTAATAAAAGAAGTGGAGGACATGTAATGAACCCCTACACCATCCAAGAAATCATAGAAGGTGCTTGATTCAAGGGTCTACAAAAAGACTAGATAGAGGAATTACCATGAGTATCTGATAAAGTGGCATGGCCAAGGAGATGCAGAGGCCACTTGGGTCAAAGAGATAGAGTTTAATAAGTTGGGCATTGACTCCAACTTTCTCAATCCAAGGGTGGATTGAAATTTTTTTGTTTGGGGAGAATGGTGCTGGAGCACCTAGGCTAACTCCTATTTTCAATTTTGGTTGTTGCTTGTACTAACCTTAGCCAAGTCATATGTAGTTTCTTAGACCTTAGAAGGTCTTGTGAGTTTTTACCTAGGTGGATTTGACTAGGATCAATCCACTCTAGTTGTTTTTGCTTTGTTAGTGTTTAGTGCTAGAAAGCCTAAAAAGTGGGAATTTGGGTCTAAAAGCCTTAAAGGATTAGGAAGGCTTGGAAATGTGCCTAAAATTGCCTCTATGATGTTTATACATAATTTCATATAGGTTAGAGGTCATTAGTTTATGTTTTAGGAAAAAATGTAAAAGCTATCAAAATGTTGTCATGACAACATTTACAACTTTGCAATGTTGCATGACAACATTGGCAAGATTTGATTCCCTTCCATGTTTGAGGATGGGTTGTTATTGTAAGCACCTAAAAACATGGGGAAAGCATAAAATTCCACAATGAGGCCCATTTCCCAAGGTTGGCTGATGTGGAGAATATTTTTGAATGTGAAAGAAGTTACTCTTTCTAATGTTCTTGTGCACTGTGAATGATTTTTGATAGTTAGTGTTCTTGAATGGATTGAACCACTCAATCTTGTGTTGGATTAGTGTATTAGGGATATTTATAGTATCTTTTTTTTTTTTTTAAAGTTTCTATGTGTTCATTATATTATTTTTGTAAATTTTTTTCTTGTTTAGTAGTTTGCTAGTGTTGACAGAGCAGTTTAGTGTAAAATGGATCCCCCATAGATCTCCACCATTCATTTCATCACAACCATGAGGTATATGGTATGGGAGACATTTTATATTGTACATATGGAGGGAGGATCTTAGAGATGCAGTTTAACTAATTTTAATGGCAAGACCTAGGCGAGTCCAAAGCATCCGGTTAGGTGTTTGCAAGTGAACTAATGGTATTTGAATGCAGGGGTGTGATTGGAAGAATGAAAAAAAGCATAGTTTTGTAAGAAATCACGTTATAAAGACACCACCTAGGAAGATCAGGCCTTTCCCAATCCATTCGGATACATTTCCAAGTAGAAATCACCAAATTGAACCAGAATAGCCCAATTAGCCCTATTTTCCCTTAATTATAGGAATCCACTATACGGAGACCTTAGAACCCCAAGACCTACAAAATATATCATTTCTTGGAAAAGGGTATCAAAATATCAACTTTTTTTTGGGGGTTGTTTGGGATTATTTTGAATGAAGTGGGAAAAACTAGTCAATTAGGGCTAGAAGGAGTATTAGGCCTAAAAGATCAAATTCACTAAGGGCCTTGAAATCATTTGGGAAAGTCTTGATACCCTATCCTAATGGTATCAAGTGAATCTCGAGAATTTTTATAGGCATGTATTACACCCCCTGCAAACACTTGTTAAGGGAAAGAGACCAAAAGGCACTTGGAGTCATCCAAGGAGTATAGGAGAGAAGTGAAACTTGTTGATAGCTACCCCTAAGTGAAGAAAAAAGGATATCATCTCTTAGAGAGGTGTTGTAGAAGTCCTAAACTAGCATTTGAAGGACTTGGAAGATCCTAGAAGTAATTTAAGGGTCTTGGGGAAACTAGGAACAGTTAGAGCTAGCAGGCTTGTGCAAGCACACTTGGAAGATTCTATCAACAGGGTAACTTCCGGGTAGGAGTTATAAATCCTCTAGCGAGGTAGATCCTAATAGGTCTCATTGTACTTATAAAGAGGTACTAGTCACTTCTAACCGAGTGAGCCCCTAATAGGGTATTGGTGGTTCCTAACATGGAAACTCTTTTTACTGTAGTGAAGAGATTGTGGGTGGCATCCCCATTGTATTTTTCTCCCTCTTACAAGGGTTTTGACATGAAAAATAGTTGTGTTGTGTGTTATGTTTTGTGCATGCTTAAATTATTTTACTTCTACTGCATAGTTACTCTTGCATGTCTTATTGCTTACAATTTGGTTAAAATAATTATCATATTATTGGTTGAATTAGTACATTACATGTTTACACCGATTCACCCCCTCTCAGTACTTCTATATACTAACAATTGGTATTAGAGCCTAGTTCCCTTGAAGAAACCTAACAGCTTGGGCAAGATCCTTAAAGAAGATGGGGAATTTTATAGAAGACAACTTGAAGAGGTTGAGGAAATGATTGAGAAACTTCAAGATTAGTTGAATATATCTAGGGCTAAGAGACAAGATTTGGTTGGAAAATTGAGTGAAATTCAAAATCTTATTGAAAACCTATATGAGAAGAGTGGATTTGATTAATCTGAGGTTGAATTTGTGACCTTGGAGAATGAGAAACTAGCTAAGGAAAACAAAGATATACATAAGGTCCTCAACAAACTAAAGCAAAAAAAAAGAACTTACAAGAGGAAGAAGGTAAAATCATATGACCATAAAGAGTCTAAAGACAAAAGAAAAAAAGAAGGCTAATACTAAAGAAGAAGAACCTAAAACCGATTTAGAAAAAGAGCAAGAAAAGTTGAAGGCTAGTTGAAATATTTCAAATAAACATAGGATATAATTAAATATTTAATTCAACTATAATACATTAAATCATTAAACATAGGAAATCACTCAAAACCCAATAAATCACCTCAAAGCAATCACATGCAAAACAAACATACTCAGGAAAGGGGTATTCGAATTCCTGTCAACTAGACAAATCTGGATAGGGTAGTCATACTGAAACTCATCCAACATTAGGATGATTAGGCTTAGGTTAGGGTTTCAGATCTGTATGTTACCTCCCTTTTTTATCATTGAGATGAATATTTATGGGCATGCTCATTCCTGCCAATTCAAGGAAGATGATGCCCTGTACCTACAATCCTGTCAACAAAAGAACATGCATTTCTTTACAATATAATATCACAAACAATGATCAGGGTTAGTCGAATGTGTGGATCTTTCCAAAGAAAGTAACTATGTCTCTATCCTCTACCATGACAACACATCAACAAGTACATCCACATATAAGACAACCATACACATGCAAGTATGGGGTAAGTATATCATAATCTAAAATCAACATGTAATCATCATCATAATAAAATCATCACATCTATCTATGCATATGATCAATCATAACATCATAATGATGAATCAAATGAAAGAATAATAGCTCTCATGAAAGTAGCCCAAAATAATTTGGCCAATCAACTAAACCCACTTCCTAAAAGAGTACGACATCATAAACTAAAAGAAAAATATGAGCAGGTATTACATTATACAAAGGGAGAGTTGTTGACAAGAGAAAAAGACATCAAAAGAGAAAGAATAGTCAAGGGAGAGAAATTGAAACAAAGAGGGAACACAACACATCATAAGACAAAGAGCTACAAGAATCAAATCTAAGCTAAGATAGAGCTTACCGATGGTCAGACATTTATCAGTCATCAAAACAAAAAGATTGGTAGTTTGATGAATCTCAACTATTGTATTTAATATTGTATTAGAAATAGTATAGTGTGATAATATAGTATGTTTCCATCAATGCCAAAGGGAGGGATTGATGACATGTAACTGATTGAATGTTTGACAATGTTAATTTGAAGATAATGCAAGGCATTAAATTAGTTAATGTAATGTATTGTCATTGATGTCAACTTGATATCATCTGTACGGTCATGTACATAATGCCAAAGACTTCAAAGAATCAAAGGAACAAAGGTTATTCTTTCAGAAATACACAAAATTCAAGTATTCACTAAGTGACAAACAACATCGATGGAGTGCACACTGATGGTCATAGCAAAGAAGAACTATCATAGTGATACCCGACGATCAGAAGCAAAGTGTTGCCCGATGAAGCAAAACCACAGTGATGCCCGACGGGAAACATTAGAAGGTTTCCCAACGAGGAAAAATTCCAATGATGCCTAACGGATGGAGATCACGAAGCTAACTGGAGTTTCATCGATGGAACTATCAGTTGTCACTGACAACTAACTGTAGTGGTGACTGATGGAACAAAAAGTTCAGAAAATGAAAAAATATCTAGCTGGCAGAGCTAAAAATAGACTTAACTAGTTGTCTAATTTATTTTCTTTGACCAGAGATAAGTGATTGATTTAAAGCTGATTTGTACAGGTGGCAAGAAGATATCTACGAGACAAATTAGGATTTATGCTTTAAATCTAATTGGCTGGATTGTTTTTCATGCCAAGAACTAAGAAACAATGAATATCATGTCTATATAAGAGACAATCCTAATTCATTTTATAAATGGGATTAAGGGGAGTGAATAAAAAGAGGATGCTGAAGAGAAACTAATGAAGAACAACTTCATGTAGTCCTGATCAAACAAGCTGAAGGAAGAGCTAAGGAATTCTGCAGACACCGACAAACAGTGAGCACAACATCACAAAGAAGAAAGTGTGGAGCACAAAGGATTGAATTGATGCATTGGTCAGAGAGTTAATGTACTTAAATAGATCTAAAAATATGCAATTCAAATTTGCAATCTGAATAGGTCATATTATTTTAGTTTAACCATTGAAGCATCAAGTCTTTTAACCGAGCAAGACTTAACAGTCTTCTATATATTGAGGTACATCTCAAGGAGTGCCAAAAAGGTTGATTCATGAAAGTAGCATTGGACTTGCCCAATACCTATTGACAGTCTAAGAAGGAGGCCGATTCAAGGATGGTAGCAATAGATGCCCAATACTAAGTGAAAACCTCTATGTATAAAATCCTCTAACAAAGTCGCACTTAATAGTGTGTTTGTAACCTTTAACAAGGTTGGCTCCTAACAGGGCCCACTTTAGAAGAGTGAAAATTTGGGGTACCGGTCCCAGTGGTTTTTCCCTTAACAGGGTTTCCATATTAAAAATTCATGTGTTATGTGTGTATGATTAATTTCTTTACTAGTTTGTATCTTACATTGCTAACTCTGGATTGATCGGTATACTCTGCTTATTTACTGAGTTTTGGTAAATAGTTATACTGCTTATCAGTAATCAAGAAAGAAAAAGGATTGACAGAGAAAACCAACAGACAGTTAATCATTAGTAGTATTTCATGGCATGCATCTTGTAGGGACATAATAATATGAGTTTTATTGATTGGTGGTTAAGTTTGAAGGATAAATTTTGAAGCCACTTATTCACCCCCCCCCCTCTCAGTTATTACTAATAGTTAGTTGATCCTAAGAATTTGAGAATTTTAACTGCAGATATCATTGTAGAAGGTATGCGAGAATATGGCAGTGTAGGTGATGCAAACCAATGTTGTAAGAATTTTGATGATGTAGACAAACAAAAGATAAAAGATGCTATTGTAATCAGTTTGCATAAGTTTTGCAGAGGACTTAGTGAACTAAATAAAATGATACCTAAATCACTTTACAAGAAGATTCCTACTAGGTGGAGACATGCTCTGAAGAAAGACAAAGAAATGATGGAAAAAGAATTAATCCTACTAAAGCTTGAATTGTCTATTGAAGATGTAAAACTTTTAATTGAGGCAATAAGACCTGGATTCAGTGCAAGAAGTAGAGTATGTATAATATTAGTTGGTGAATCTCAGGAAGTTAGGAAGAGACTCATGAGATCATGAAGAATAAATTTGAGAAATAAAATTGACTGGTAAAAACTACTCGAGAGGAGGTGACAATAGATGTTTCAGTCTCTACTGAACAAGTAATAGAAGGAATTATAGGAGATTTATTTTCTGATACACCACAACATGCTCCTACTATGAAGTTGTAGATGTGCAAGGTAAAGATGAAGCAAAAAAGGATAAAGCTATAGAGGTGGTGATACCCTTTTCAACTGTTACAATTGGACAGACTGGTGATTTTGAAAATAAAGATGAAGTTTATGTTGCAACACATTGAGTAAAAAGGAAATTGGATCTAAGTGGTAGTTCAAGTTAAAAGAAGAAGAGAAAGGAGATGGAGATTCCTAAAGAAGAATATGAAAATGAACTTAGATATGAGGATGTTGAGGTCATTCAAGGACCTATTGATATTACTAAAATGAGTCCTAGTGAATTAATGAGAATATCAAACATACTATAGTTGAAAGCCAAAAGAGACAAACTTAGAGTTGAACAGAAACAAGAACAAGTACTATAGTCAGCTCATGATATTTTGTCAGATCTTGTACCTAGAGTTCACTATAATCCAAATGCTACGCTGATTGAAAGAATGGATAGTTTGATAAGTGCTATCACTGAACAAGTTACTAGCTTGGAGGAAGCTTCTATGAATAGAGCTAAATTGGATTATGAGAAAAAAAAGGACTGATAAGTTGATAGAGACCATTGCATTTGAAAAAGGAAAACTTATAGTTCACATAAATCAGATGAAGGAAAATTTGAAGGAATTTGGACAATTATCAGCCAAAGGTTTTGACTTTTCATTGTTTACAAAAGATTTGGAGCTGAAGAGGAATGAATGCTCAGCAGGAGCTTAAAATCTTTAATTGCTAGTTTTGATCCTATTGTACATTCAGATACCTCTTATGGATCACAATTCAAGGTTGTAAATCACAAGATAAAAAAATTGCAAGGAGAACAAGACAAAAGGATCACTACATTACTAGAGTTGCATACCTATTTGATTCCAAAAATTGATGTTATGCAATAGAATGTTAAAGATACAGAGGTAACACTTGGGTTACCTGATATGAGTACACTTGAAGCTATGGAGGAGTTAGCTTCTATTCTACATGGATAGATTCTTTCAATGGAATATTTTCAGAAGTTATGGGAGAGTTCATTGGATACAACAAATTAAAATTTTAGAGAGGTTTTTGAGAGGCTATGATTGGTAAGATATTTTTCATTTTTGAAGTTCAATGTTGTACCTTTTTCATTGTTGTCAAAGGGGTGAGTGATTGGTATAGTGAAAATAAAGTTAAGGTAGTGATCGTTATATAGTGTTTTGAGGTATAAAAGATGGTTATAGCCCTGTATATGTTTTTTGGTGATCAGAGAGAATGAAGAGAGACAACATTTTCACTATTTCTTGATATCAATGCTAGATTGTTGGAATTATGATGGATTTTGTAGTTGAGATTATGATTTTGAGCTTGTCATTGATGGAAGATCCAAAACTCTATTAGATTTGGTGAATATGTTGTAGATATTGATCAACAAGATGAATAGGTGAAGCAGTTTATGCTAAGTTCTATGACCGGTTAACATGGAGATAGTAATAGAAAGTGTTTGTAGTAGCGATCAAATTTGAGAGCACATTGGGAGGATCATTTGTTATTGGAGCATCACTATGGTTAGACAAGTTCATATTTACGACTGTAACAGTTAACTCAACATTTTGTGAAAGTTAGTATTTTGGTGTTATGTTCAGTATGAACCGGTCGAGTTACTGATTGGTACCTATTGATCAGATGGTCAAAGAGGTTAAGAAATTTTCAATGTTTTGTAATAAATACTTGTATTTTATTTTGGTCTAACATGTTAGTTATGATTGGCGTTGATTTTCATGAGTTAGGTCAATGCTTTGTGTTGACTTGTGAAATGTTTTTCAAGTCTTAACTGACTTAAGAACAACAATATAAAGGCAAGATAAATCATATGATTTAGAGTTAGAGATCATGTTTTTGGTGGTTGTGATTAGAGAAAGAGGTAGATTATTGTTCTAAGAGTTCAGAGATTGGATTGGATTTGACAAGCAAGCGGTGCCATTCCCAGATCATTTATTTGATTTCATTTCTCAAGGCTAACTTTAATAGGTTAGCAAGTTAAATCCCTTAACAGGATGGACTTTAAAAGGTATTTTGTATAAATTATTTAATAGGGTAACTTCTAAGAAGGATTTCTAAATCCTATAGCGAGGTAGATCCTAACAGGTCTCATTTTACTTCTAACAAGGTAGTAGTCACTTCTAACTAGGTGAGCCCCTAACATGGTATTGTAAGCTCCTAATAGGGAAACTCTTTTTACTGTAGTGAAGAGATTGTGGGTTTCATCCCCACTATGGTTTTCTCCCTCTTACAAGGGTTTCCAAATCAAAAATATTTGTGTTATGTGTTATGATTTGTGGATTCTTAAATTGTTTTACTTCTACTACATCGTTACTCTTGCATGTTTTATTGCTTAGAAGTTGGTTAAAAGCATTATTAGATTATTGGTTGAATTAGTACATTACCTATTTACACTTATTCACCCCCACTCTTAGTGATTCTATATACTAAAAAAAGGGTGCATCATTATTTTCTTCTAAGGAATCTATTTTCTTCCTTTATTTGGATGTATCTAGATATCCTTCCTATGCATACCTTATGTTGGTTAGGAAGTGCATATATTAGAAACCATTTAGGGAACTCAAAGTGTCTTCCCTTTTCTTTTCCTTTCAGCATCTAATATCCCTTGTGGGATTTCATCTTTCATAGTGTAACGTTCTTTCTTGCATGCATTTGTTTTTTAATACACATATATTTATATCTCATGTTGCAAGCTTACATTTTCTTGAAAGTGTTTGTCTATTATAAAAGATCTATCACTTAGGACATATATTGGATCTTCTTTCTATTTATCCTTTCTTTCAAGGTGACATTTTCTATTTTTTGTTTATCTCTATTGTATCATGATGTCCTCCCATGTCTTCACTTATTGTTATAAGTTATTTCTCCCACTGTGATTAATATCTTACTTGCAATTTCCTCCTTAATTCAGAGCACACATCTTATATAATTGGGATGACCACTAAGATGATATAGTGTATTTTTATTTTTCCTCCCTCATATCTCAATGGTTTTGCATTATTTTATAATATATTCTTGTTGGCATAAGATAATTTGTTACATGCAAGATCCGAATATTTTTATTAGAAATCCTTTTTATGTCTCGCCATGGTATGATAATCATTTAATAATCATCCATCGTTTCATTCTTTTCTTCATTTCCTCGATGATTCACTTACTTTATATATGATGTATTTTCTAGCATATATGTCTGTTTTAGGAGTTCTCTCTATTTTAGAGCTTATTTTTCTTAGGATGGTGCATTTATTATGAGGTATCTTTCATTAAAGGTGTATTATATATATTTTATCTTTCCTTCACACTTGGGGGGTGAGGTTGCATGTACATTCTTTCTCCCTTTTGTCTAAGGAACTAC
>MU223043.1:1003211-1014067 GCA_018584345.1 Thuja plicata | reverse complement strand
GTTCATAGTAAAACATACAATCTTACTGGGAAAGGTAATTACTCTCTCTCTCTCTCTCTCTCTCTCTCTCTCTCTCTCATGCTAGTAGGTTAAATAACGGAGTTGGTATCATCAGTGGTAGTTCTCTTGTTCTTCCTATGTGATCACTTAATGGATTTATAGACATGATATTAGTGGGTGAGGAATTTCTGGCTGAGGTCTCTTTCACTAGTTGATTTGGAGTTTTGTACTAACCCCTTTTTTGTTTTTTAGTGTCTTTTGTCTTTGCTTTTTCTTTTTGTTCTTTCCTTTGTTTTTCATTCCCTTGTGAATGGGTGTAGAGTTAGGATCCTTTGTTTGGTGGATTTTTTCCTTAGACTTAGTTATGTCTTATCTCTTTGCGATTCACCACAATTTTCTTTCTCTCTCTTTCTCACTCTTTCTTTCTTTTATCTCTTCATTTACCGTAAGCATGAGTTTATCTCATATTCCCGTTAAAGTAGGGGCTAAATGTATAGTCCTAAAAATTAATAACTTTATTTTTTGTTCATTTTAGGACTCTTGTATCCCTTTATAATTTTCTCCTTATGATAAGACCTCACATTGCACCTAATTGCATACATAATTTAAATTAAGGTCATATCTTCCCCTTTAATCTTTCTCAAAACTTTAAGTTGGCTCTAATATCTATGCACATTTTCCCATTTACCCTCCATTCAAATGATTCATTTCCCTCTTGGGCCCCATTTCAATATTTAGATGCATTTATGACCAATTTTCCCGCTTATCTTTCCAATTCTCCCCGAACCACTTAATACCTCTTCAACCCCGCAACTTTACCTCAAACTTAGCACCCTCTAGGTATAGGTGGAACCTGGTTCAACCTATAATAGGTATAGGTTGAACCACTTCTAAGCTATGCCTTGGTTGTTTAAATTTTTTGGGTTTTGGGCCCGATGTAAGGTGTTTTCATTTTCCCGTCCAGTGAGGTCGACCTTTGTGAATTTGGAACCTGAAATCACTATAAATCAAGAATTCTCCCCCTTATTTTGGAAACCACCTACTATTATAAAAGAGATCATCTACTCTCAAGAAATAAATATAGCTATTTTCTCATTCAAGGACTTTGAGAAATAAATCATTCAAGTTCATCCATCATCCATCAAATAATTCATGCATGTCCTTCCATAGATCTAGCTTCTTTCTCCATAGGAAGAAAATGAGTTGGCCATCAAGGGAGGATATCTAAATTTATCCATTCAAGTATTCATCTTCTTCTTTATCAATTAGATATTGAAGTGATTTACAAGCATATACTATATAAGGTTTTGTCTTACATGATTTCCTTTTGGTTTTTGTGTTGAGTCAAGGCTATTGCATTAACATATTTGATTTCATATTAAGTACAATTGCATCTACATGGTATGATATATTTCCATTTTTAGATTTCATCTCTTCTACATGATAGCATTTCCCTTATTTCAATTCAAGGTTAATTCCTAAACAAAGGCTTGACCAAGGAAAGCCCCTCCCCCCAACAATTTCCCCTTCTCTCTTGTGTGTGTGCACCGGTCTAGAGTACATATTTGGCTACAGATCCGAGAACCCAATTGGAAGAAATTTCAAGATCCTTTTTTCTATTTCAGAATCTGATAGTTTCATGCATAGGTTGAACCTTTGACCTATACCCTAGCATTCAAAGTGTATATTACTATTACAGAGCCAAAAATATAGTCATACAACTTACCTAGATCAATTTTTGTTTATGATTTTGATCATCTCAAGTATAGTTCAAACCTTCCACCTATACCTGGGTATAGTTCAAACCACTTTCAACCTATTCCCAGAATAGAACATAGAGTTGTAGGTTTCAGAGTTGCAAATCACAAACTACTAGATTCAGGTATTGGGACATTCCATGAATCTGTCAGAAAGAAAATCAACATTTGAACACCTTCTTCCTCTTCCATTTTCTAGGTATAGACATTCTTATTTCTACATCTTGCATCTACTTCAATACATTAGATCAAATATGTTACTGTACCTTGTTGTTAAATATTCTTTTAATCATAAACATAAGATCTCTTATTATACATCACAAAGAATACCCCAAATCCACCTTAGTTAATCTTGCATTTGTACCTCTTTATCCTTTGGGTTGTACAAATAATATTTGGCTTGAGGACTTGATTTTGGTTCATTCAATGTATATGTGATTTGGTGGTCTACCATTGATCACCATTTCACCATATACAAGAATATCTAAAGGCCCCAAAATCTATTAAAAATGGAAAAATTAGGGGACAAAACCTATGCCACTTTTTCATTCCTGAAGAGATATTTTTGTTGACTATAGGAGTTGAAAATTTGATTTCCTAGGTGAAAGTTATATCTGTTTGAAAAAATATAGTTTTAATACATAAAGGAACTTTAAGGGGAACCCTACAGAGAGTAAAATGAGCATAGAAGTGTGGTGCAAGAGTTTTAGGTAGATTATAGGCTACAGATTTCTAGACTGTCTGATATTGGATTTCTAACTAGTGCATAGGGTGTGGACCAAATCTTGAGTATCAAGGAAAAGGGAGTAGGAGATGGTCAAGGGGGTGTAGATTCAGAGGATGGTGAACCTGTGATTCAATGTCTAGAACTTTGGTTTCAGGTGGGCCCAAGAGGTAAGGTGTCTTATGTTCTTTTTCTTGGTGGGGTTGGGCCTATAATCTGATCTCTAGGGGGAAGATGATTTTATTTAACCCCATGAGTCTCCATTTATGTTCTTCAAAAAGGATAATCTTTCCTCGAGGGGGGGGGGGGGGGGGGGGGCAGGACAAAGGGGATAAGAATAAATAATGGGCTTCTCTTTTTGAGGTCACTGGAAAATTAGCTTTTCTCCCATTTCCAATATTTCTTATCTGTGAAGTGGTAAGTTTTCTATTTCTGTCCCAGCTCAAGTTATAGATCATAGTATTTCTATCATGGCTCTTTCTCTATTGGGCAAGTTTATGGGTCCTAGGCCCAACATTGAAGTGGTTAGATATTTTGTGAGAAGACAGTGGAAGATTAAGGGTTAGGTTGAGGTTTCTGCTATGCCTAAAGGGTTCTTCTCTTTTTCTTTCTCTTGTGCTAAGGACATTTGAATCATTTTATGTGTGGGGTCATGGGTTATTGGAAAATACTCCTTGGTTCTCAAAAAATGGACCCCTAATATAGAGCTATCAAATTGTATCTTTCAGGTTGTTCTAGTCTGGGTTTGGCTCCTAGGCCTATCTTTAGAATATTGGCATGAGGGTGTTTTTAGGGGGCTTGCTATCTTTTTTGGAGAACTGTTATGTATTGATGCCATGATAGAAGCTAAAAAATGCATGGTTTTTGGTAGGATGTGTTGACATAGTTTAATCTATTGATATCCCCTCTTGTATTGACTTGGTTTCTAAAATTGGAAAATGGGTCTAGGTGATTGAGTTTGAAAATATGCCTTTTGTCTGCTTTCTATATAAGAAATCAAGATATTGGGCTAAGAAATTCCCCCTTAAAGCTAGCAAACATAGGCCCTAAATATAAGGATGAGGTTGCTAAAGTATAGAATCCTAAATAGAATGGGAAAGTTCATTCAGGGGAGGCTATTGGTCAGCTTTCCCCTGAAGATGTCCTGGAGCCTGCTGAAAATAATAGTAAAGCAAATGATGGTTTGTTGAATCTAGTAAATGTTCCTTCAACTAAGGATAAATCTAAAGATCTTAGTGATAATTAGACTTCTTTATCTTCTCTAGCTAGTAATGATGATGTTGTTGATAATATAGATGTGCTATGCTAGGATAGGAGAGATGATGATATTAAATTTGGGAATACCCAGTCTATTTCTTAGGTTAGTAAGCTAGACTCTCCTCTTGCTGAAAATGTAGGAAATTTATTCTCTCCACTTCTTTCTTCCCATAAGTATCCATGGTCTATAGCTAATAATTTTTGATCTAATCATGAGATGGTGAAATCCACTTTCCCAAAATATTCGGAAGATGAAAATGCTAATCACAATAACTTTGTTTCCCTTGATCAGTATGTTGATGATGTTGTTATCCTTTCTTCCCTAAATTCTATTGGGTAAAGGATGTGGTGGGGAAATAAAACCTAAGCTTTGAAGATAAATATTTGGAGGAGGATCTTTCTTTTACTGAGGTGGAAAAGAAAAGAAAAATTGAACACTATGGCCCTCGGGGTGTCTATAGGGAACACATCTAAGGAAGATTGTGGAGTTACTAAGAGCTCAAGAAGAAAATTGTCCAAATGATATAGGGTGCAGGAATGTCTCCAAAACATTGCATATGAGGTTCAAAAAAATATCCTACGGATTTTATTATACAACTCTCCAAGAAAAAAATGAAATTCATCTCTTGAATATTAGGGGGCTTAATAGCTCCCATAAACAAGATATTTTGTACAATTTTTCTAGGGATCAAAAACCAAATATTTTACTGATTCAAGAAACTAAGATGCCCAAACAGAAAGTGGAAAGAGTCTATAAAAATTTCAGTGTTCATGGTAGTTCAAATGGTGCCTCTAGTGGTATTGTTACCTTTTGGAATTATAATTACATTTGTGAAAATACTATTTGGGAGGATGCTAATCATGTGGCCACTAGGTTTAAGAACACAAGGGATAATATTTGTTGGATTCTCTTTAATATTTATTACCCCAATAATAAAAGTGCTAGGAGAAAATTTTGGACCAATCTTGCTTCCTTTAGTTATAAATTTCCTAATGAGGTCTAGATTATAATGGGGGATATCAATAACCCTCTTTAGGATAAGGAAAAGTTTAGTGGGTCTCAGATTTAGTTGGACCAAAATGGTTTTAATGGATTCTATTAATGATTAGGATTTCCAAGATGTGGATCTGAACGGAACTTATTTTTCTTATATGATTAATAGAAGTGGATACGATCTTATCCAAGCTAGATTGGATCATGTCTTAGTTTTTAATGAATGGTTGATTGGCTATTACTATTCTCTGAATTATTTATCTAGGTTTGGGTTTGATCATTATCCTATTACCTTTGTGGCGGACTCTATGAATGGTAAAAGGAACTTTCCTTTTAGATTTGAAAAAATGTGGCTCTCACATCCAAAACTCTATGATTGTATCAAAGAATGGTGGAATATCAATGTTAGTGGTACTGTGATGTTTAGGGTGGCCAAGAAATTAAGAGAGGTAAAGGTGAAAGTCAGAAAATAGAATAAGGAGATCTTTGGGGATATATTTTATATGAGGTATGATATTCAATTCGAGTTGAAAGAGATTCAGGCTAAAATTTAGGAGGAAGGTTATATTGGGGAGTACCTTTCTCAGGAGAATTAAATTCCAACTAAGTATCATAATATCATTTCCAAAGAAGCAGTTTTGTGGAAGAAAAGACCCGCGTCTCTTTGGATCTCTTCGAGAGATAAGAACACCAAATTTTCTCATATTACTAATCTTAAACATAGGGAAACAAATAGAATTGGTTATATTATAAAGGATGGAGTTAGGATAGAGAAAGAAGATGAGATTATAAGGGAGGTTTTCAAATTCTTTGTGACCTTTTAATGGAAGATAATAGTTTGGATAGTGCTGCCCAAAATAACCTTTTGGGTGACATCCCCAAGGTTTTGAAAGAAGAGCCGAATAAAATGTTGGTTTTTATTCCTTCTATTGAAGAAGTCAAGAAGACTAATTTTTCCTTTCATGGAAACAAAGCCCCAGGGCCAGATGGTTTTCCTTTTTTCTTTTTAAAATCCTTTTGGGATATTGTTGCTGAATATGTGCGAAATGTTGTTAAGGAATTTTTTAGGTCAAGGAAAATCTTGAAGGAGCTCAAATCTACGTTTATTATTCTTATTCCTAAATATAGCTGAAGTGTCTGATGCTTTCTACCCCATCACCCTTTACAATTCCTTTTACAAAATTATTTCTAAGGAGCTGACTTCGATATTGTTGGTTTTCCCCCCATTGTTAATTTTGCCAAAAATGATGGATTTGTTCCAGAGAGGCAAATCCTTGACTCAATTATCACGCTGCATGAGAATATTCATTCCCAGGAAGCTTCCAAGGGCCAAGGTTTTTTATTAAAATTGGACCTATATAAAGCTTATGATAGGGTGGACTAGGCTTCCTTCTTAAAGTCCTTAAAGTTTTTGGTTTTTTAAATATATCTTTTCATCTTATTTGGTAGCTAATCTCTACTTCCAATGTGGTAGTTATTGTCAATGGTTCCCCCTCTAATTTTTTCAAGGTGTCTAGGGGATTAAGGAAGGTTTATCCTATCTCCCATATCCTCTTCACTATAATGGCTAAGATTTTGGGTAGATTCATGCATAAATAGGTACTTAATAGGTCTCTGAAAGGTCTTAAACCTTCCTCTAGTAACTTGGTTTTCTCCCACCAATAGTTTCTGGATGATACTATTATGATGGGAAGTTCAACTATTGGGGAAGATAAATATATCAAGCATTTTATTAGCTGATATGAGTCTACTTCAGGACAATTGGTGAATAGAGCTAAGTGTTCCCTTTTTTCTGTAATATCCCTGAAGCTAGATAGAAAAAATTGCTAATATTTTGGGTTGTACTATTAGTACTCTCCCATCTTTATACCCGAGCCTTCCTCTTTGTGCAAAACATCATGATTCTTTTTGGCTTTCAAATCTGGGGCATTAAAAAATTTAAAATTTTATTAGTGAGGCATTCTCCATCTTATCAATCAGGGTTATCAATCAGAATTTCAAATCAGAGTTGTGAATCAGGGTTTCAAATCCGAATTGTGAATCAAGGTTCTTATCATCAAATCAAATCAGAGTAGTTGTATCAATCAATCAATCAAGTTATCAAATTAGAGCAGTTGTATCAATCAATCAATCAGTATCAAATCAGTGATAAGGACATGCAAATTTTATTTGAATCGATGCGCTTCGCACATCAATTCAAAGAGGGGCATTTGTAGCCACCCAAAACTGACTAGGTGTCTTAGTATCATCAAAATTTGCAAATCTTAGCAAAATACTTCAAAATGCTTCAAAATGGATGAAAATCATTTCGAATGGACATTTATCAATCAAAGTGGACAAAAAAATAAAATCAAGGGATTAATTAATCATGAAATCAAATAATTAAATTCAAGCCTAAAAGGATCAATCAAATTATGTAATTGATTTTAATCAATTAATTATATAGTTTAAATAAAAAATCAAAATGAAGCTATTCCCTACAAGGCTAAATTAATTAAATGATTGAATTAATTAAAATCCTAATATCTTTTTAACACAAATAAAAGAGCCAATGAGAATTGAGAACACACTTGTACATGGATCACTCCAATTTCGCATCTCAACCTCTCATTTACCCTTTAAAATCTCATCCACTCATCTTGTCCCACCCTTTGAGGATAACATTTAAATGGTCCCCTTATTTGAAACCATTTGAGAGATCAAACTCAACCAAGGATTAACCCATGGTCAATTCACTCTACCCCCTACCCTTGGGATTTTACTTTAAATATAAGCCATTTCTAAGCATAAAGATATCCTAGAGAATTTGAATGCATAGCATCATTACTATAGGGAATTTGATAGAAATTGAGCATTATCTTGAGTATTTGAGAGCAAATTGTGAGATTTGAGAGCACCTCATGAGCATTTGAGTTCATCTTTGAAGAAAATTGAGAGAATTGAGAGCTAGATCAAGCGTTTTTATCATATTTTCTCATTCTAGGATGGTCACTAGTGGACTGAGAGGTCTACTTGCAAAGCCTAGTTAGAGAACCATGGAATGATATGGATTTTAAATGCAATTCTTTAGATGAAATTATTATTTCTTTCCATAGAATCGTAATTATTTGTCCTAATTTCATGAAGGTGTATTAACTCACACACAAATGGCGCCCACCGTGGGGCTTTAGGCCTCATTTTCCATCATTTTATCAAAGTTTTGTGCGTGTTTGGCTTCATTTTGTGTCTATTTGTAGAGAATAGGTGAAATGACATGTACAAGCAATTTGATGATGCCTATGAGAAGTTAAATGATGTGTGCAGTTTTCACTCTATTTCTGTCTTATTTTATGTGTTGCGTATGAGACAAAGTGTGATGCGTAAGCTGGTAAAGCGTCGCCTGCAAGTTGCAAAGTGCCGCCTATGAACAGTCAACTGCCACATGTGATCTATTCTGTGTCGCAATTTAAACATTCTGTGACATTTGCAAAGTTTACTTTACCGCCTGTACATTTTTAAATTTCACGTATTAAAGTTTCATTTTCGCTTTGAATGTTTTAAATAACGCTTGTTAACAGATAAATGCCAGATATTAGCTGCTAAATGTTGCTTAGTGTTTTCTATTATATTTTGTTGTTAAAGCTTTAAATTCTATTTTCTAACTCTCTGTCTATGTTTTTCTCGCAAATGAGCAAACACAAGAAAGTACAAAAATCAAAATTTTGAGTCACAAAGCCAAGCAAAGAGGTAAGAGCACAAATCAAACATGATAAGAAAATTCATGCTTCCAATATTTTAGAAAATTTAAAGGAAGAAGAACATCTATATGATCACTATATAAAAGTGTTTTTTGCTTACAAGATGAAATTCCCTACTCTTTAAGTGGATTTCTTTTTTTTAAGCTCTTTAAGTTGATTCTTGCAAATTTGGATTAAAAATAACTTAGGAGCATATTGTCAAATTGATTTTCAAGATTTCTTCACTTTTTTGGTTGTATTGACTAACTTGTTGGAGGAGCCAAAGTGGGAATGATCGCCACTAGGTGAGTAGTAAAAAATCAAAATCAATCAAAAATGCGCCTAGCCTTTGCTAGCTTCGAAAATAAGGTATTCTACTTAACAAGCTTGCATTGATTATATTGTGGCATTTCAATTGAATCTAGTTTAATAGGAAAAACCCTATTATTGTCCAAATTGAACAAACATTAGGCATATGCTCTCCATTTTTCAAAGTGGATCAAAAAGCCAAATGTGTGAGTTTAATTTGGTAGAAAGAAAGGGGAGGAATTAACCAAACATTTCAATTATAAGAACCTCCTAGTCAAGGGGTTGAAAAAGAACAAGTGTGTTTGAAGTGTTTGGAATGAAGGAAGACAATAGGGATATGCTATTCACTCTTTGACTGAATTAAATTCCCAAACTTGTTGAACTAAGTTCATTTTTTGCTTTCCATGTATGCTAGATTAAAATAGAGCATTAGAGGGCTTGCCTCCCAAGAATTCCTTTACAAAGGCGGTGAGAGGGAATGACCCAAAGTGGGAGACAATAACTTTAGTCATGATACTATCTGACCCACTATAAATAAATGCACTTTACCTTAATCAGAAAGTGACTAAGTTGTGTGCAAGTCATCCTCACTTCGTCGAGTAGTCCTTTGAGATTGCGCAAAATCATACTTTGTGCATGTGGGAAGCCCGCAAGGGGGTAAAGGAACTTGACACGATTTAGAATGGAGGTGTTCATTAAAACCCGGTTAAAATAGTAAGCCTACCTTCTAGAGACATTTTTAAAATCCAAATTTGTTTGACTCTAGGTAGATTGCTTGGAAGACTTTCTTGTGATATACTTGTGAAAACGACTGAGAACATACACTTTTAATGTTGTTTTAGGGACATGATGCAAATTTGATGTATGTGTATTGAGTTTGTATTTCATTTTCAAGCAAGAATCTTCTCTGACAGATCTGATCAAAGACATTAAACTTTTAAAACCTAAAAAAATTGAAAATTCAACTTTGATCTATGAAGTGCCGCGTATGACCAATTAAGTGATGCTTACAGACAGTTTTGTGACACGTAAACAACTAAAATGACACCTGGCATCTGTCAAAAATTGTACAATTCACAGGAAAGTGTCACCTGGGAAACAATTCAATAATGCCTATCAACAGGAAAATGCCACGTACTAACTGCAGAGTGCCGCGTACAAGAATTCCAGCCAATGCGTACTAAGATTAAGGTGACACTTACACAACAGGAAGTGACACCTAGAAACAAAAAAGGGAAAACATGGGGCATTTCTCAAGGGTTTGGAAAGATTTTGAAATTATATTTGGATACCCTTTTCGGAGTTATTTCTTATCAGTGCAATAAATAGATCAGATTCCTGAAAAACTTTTATAAGGATGAATCTATTTGAGAAATGAATCGATCCTATGGTGGAGAATAATTATCAAAATCAAGATCAAAATATCCATAGGACTCAATATGACAAAGTAACTGAAGAAATTTTTTTGGAAGCATCTCAAGATCCCATATTTATGGAAACAATGCGCTTAATTTTGAAGAAGGATAAAGAAGCATATTTTGTTCAATTAGGAGCTACCCTTTCTCATAATGATCATATATCAACCTTAAATAAGGACGAGGAAAAAAAAAAAGATACATCATCTAAAGACCCATCATTAAGATCAATCTGTCCTTTTCTTTATGATGATGGGCCATCCGTAGCTTCATCTTCTTCACCAAAAGAAACATTTAAGTGCAACAAACCTAATTTGGATCAAGACAAATTTCATGACCACCCTATTTGTGATCAAGATAAAAAAAATAATGAAGAGCAAGGTACCACTCTCAAGAAAGATCTAATGCACAAACCCCTATCTAGTAAGGTTTATGGTATGGCCTTTACTCCTTTCACCCTTTGTCCATCTCACAAAGCTTCACAACTATCCAAAATTCCTCCACCAAAGAGTGAGCCTAATGATGATACTTTTCACGTTGACTATGTCTACCCTCAAGGTGTTAGAAGTATAATCCTTCCTTGGTGAAATATATTATAAACCAAGGTAGTTTAGTTTAGTTTATTTATTATGTAAGTAGGAGATTCCTATAGAATCCCTACATGAACACTTGTCCTCTTTTCCA